>RJWJ010017141.1:0-33459 GCA_004363605.1 Indri indri
TTTTTTTGAGACAGGGTCTTGTTCTGTCACCAGACTAGGGTGCAATGGTGTCATCATAGCTCACTGCAACCTCAAACTCCCATGCTGAGCCTCCTTCTGCCTCAGCCTCACCAGTAGCTGGGACTACAGGCACGTGCCACCAGGCCCAGCTAATTTTTCTAATTTTTATAGAGATTTGGTCTCGCTCTTGCTCAGACTGTTCTCGAACTCCTGACCTCGGGTGATCCTGCTGCCTCTGCCTCCCAAAGTGCTAGGATTACAGGCATAAGCCACCGCACCCAGCCCTAGTTTTTAGTTCTAAAATGGAAAAGTTTAATGCAAACTGCTTCTGCCTATTAAAAAGTAGGAAAATACTTTCTCTTGAATACTTTTATGAAATTGAAAATCTTAAATAGCCACGTAAAATTATTTCCTTTAAGTCAGGTTTACCTAGAAATAACTATTTATGAGGTCCATGTCATCCACTGAAATGGATACATAAACTACTATTTCATTTAATAAGAGCCCTACTCCTCTACAGAAGCCATGGTGCAGAACAGACTAAATACTATAGTGACACAAATGCAAAGTTCCACAAGGAATTGTCTGGAAAGTTTACCTCCTCCATTTCTTTTATCACTTAATTTTGAATAAAGGGCAAATATGCCACTGCAATGTGAGAAGTACAGTATACATTGAGCCCTATGGGTTCTATGGAACTTGGGTAGAAATTCAATTCGGAGATCCATGGGCACATACTTCCTCCTGGAGATGTGAAGAAAGAAAAAATACTAAGGCGAAAGGAGGGTCAAGGTGAAGGAGCCCCTAGAGACCGTCCTACCATAAGGGCCTAGGTACGTAAGCCAGTTTTTACACTCACAGGCACTGAACCAAATTATATATAAACATTTAATAATATATATGTGCAAAGGTCAAAACTTTCATCAAAAGCAATGTCCTGATTTCTCAGTAGACAATGGTGGGAGGGGATGTGACAGCAATGTCCATTTATTGAGCACCTATGAGGCACCTGGCATTGAACTCTACGCATGACCTCATTTAACCTTCACAATAACCCTACGAGGCGAGCACCATTACTAGCCTCAGTTTAACAAGAGGGAGCTGTGCCTTAGCCCATGCCAAAGCTGGTTCCTGGTCACTGAGCTCCATTATCATGAGAACCAAGAGTCCAAAAATGGGCTTCGACCTTTAGTGGTCTCCTTGGTAATAGAAAACCCCTGGGGAATAGTATTTTTCTGCATGTGTCCTTCGTCCTTGAACATAAATTCGAGAAAGCTGATGTGCTTCCGAAGCTTTCCTTGGACACCACACTAGTTGTGCCAGTTGTCTACTCATGGCAGGAGCATGAATGGTCAAGCCCACAGATGAGAAAAAAAACACAAAGCCAGAACATTCACTGTGGCATTTCCCACCATTTTCTGCTTGGCTTGGTCTTTGTTCAGAGACAAAAGTACCAATCACCCAAAACAAGGATGGAACACAAAGATAAGTGAGCTGTCTGGGACTTTTCCTAAAAGAGGAAGACTTTTGACCCTATATAACCCTAGGGCCACACTGATAAAAAAAAAAAAAAAAACACATTTTTTGCAATCCATCACACCAAACCCAGTAGCAAAGATAAGCATGAGTTTAAAACCTGAAATCCCTACACGAACTCTGTAAAACTTTCGCACTTCTATTTGGCATTTGACATCCCTCCTCAGGTGATGTAGAAAACCAAGCCAGGGACCCCAACATGCATGCTGAACACACACACACACACCACACACACACACAAAAGGACAACATACAATGATCATTAAATATGTTGCAGATACAAAGGTAATATTCATTTTTGTAAAAAACATGAGAAAGCTGTGTGAAGTTGCACAGATAAATTACCTTCTAGATATTAAACATCTAAATTATGAAAATCAAAGAGTATTTTTTTAATCCATCACTTTTTAAAAGAGGTTTTTTTTTCCCCTAGAAAAATTCATATAAGACAATTAGGATCTAAAAGGGTAGACTGACTTTTTAAAATATTTTATAAGTTTAAAATCATGCTGGGACGCTTGGGCATGTTTGGTCCCGGATCCCAGTGCCTAGATGGCATCACCTCCTGCAATTCAGCAAAGCAAGAATCATGGACAGATTTCAAAGCATATGGACTCCAGCTCATACTGCATTTTCAAGCCGTACTTCCATATGTTAAATGGGAAAAGAAGAGATCTTATTTTTCCCTTAATCAGCATGTCCTCTGAGCCAGTGCCTTTGCAGTACAGAAGTAAAGCGACCTCCGAAAGGCACAGCTTCTCCTACCCAGAGTTCAGTAGAGAGTTCATTTAAGATTGTCCCTCTTTCCATGAAAAGGTTGGTGTCCTGCGGCCATCCCTCTCAGCCAGCAGGTTTGCAAGCTGGGGACAGACCTCTCTGTCCTCAAGTACACCAAGAAAGAACAGGTATATGGACAAAGTTCAATAAGATGGGGCACGTGGGGAAAGGGCAGACCCCCAAAGTGAGACACACGCTGGCTGGAGGAGGAGAGGCCTGGCAGGAAACGGGCAGGATCTGAGCTGCTCGTGTCACCCGGTCACCTTCCACTTCCTTTTCACACTCCACAGACCTACAAAACTTGTGTTTTGCCCCAACAGCAACACAAAAAAGATAATGGAGCAATGTGTTCAGTACTTAAGTTTGAAAAGTCAAATAACAGGGACTCTTAAAGGGCCAGCTTACTGGAACTAGACGTAAGAAAACCTGTTTGCATAAAACAACAAAATTGTTTGCTGCCATCTGATTTCAAATTGATGACTTGGAAACTACCTTGAAAACCAATGCCTTCCCAAAAGACAGTTTCCTGAAAATAATTTGTTTTGAGAAAGGCTGACTTCGAAGAGCACTCTTTGCCCCTGGATGAGAATAAATGATCCCCTCCTCCCTCCCTCCAAGGCCACAGGCTGGCTCTGACAGCTCCTTCTTGCTACCACATTCCCTTTGAGGATTTCCTTTGATTGGTCTCCCACTGCCAGGACCCTCTCAATACAGTTACCTGTTGTTGTTGTTGTTGTTGTTATACAACCATCCATTTCAACTCTATGTTCAAATCAGCCCGAGCTCCAACACACACACGATAAACTTATGCACTATCGTTTTCACTAGTTTGATTCTATTCGTGGAATAAACCATCCTGATTACCAATGAATTCCAACTGGAAAAGAAAGCCAAAATTGCTACCCACTCTAAGAACAGGAATACCCCTGAAGCAAGAAGACATATTTCCCCTGCAAGATCCAGAATTATCTTCAAATATTTTTGAAAGATACTTACTGCCTCTCAACAATTTCCAAATGGCAGCCAGAAGTTGGATTTGGTATCCTTTGTATTGTCACCATTTGCCCCTCTCTGCCAACCTCTCCAGGACCACAGTGGTTTCCCTCCCCCTCCCCGTCGAAGCCTAATATGGCAGCGAGAGCTCAGGTTTGGTATCTAGAACACCTGGCTTCAAACCTCACCAGGTTTGAAACTGCTCCTAACCATAGCTTCCTCATCAATAAACAGAGATTTTAATAGCAACTTGGCAGAGCTACTGTGAGAGGAAACAGATGAAGAATAGTTTACATTAGGAAGAAAATTACGAGATGAGATTGCACTGGTCTTTCCTAAGATTCCCCAGAGAAATTTCAAATAGCAGAGCCAGTGTTCCACCCAACTGCAGGTAACTAAGCCATATCATTCCACAGAGAGCAAGAGGGTATCCAGGATCCATCTCCGGGATAGAAGCATATTCTCCACCCTGCACAGTGCTGGCCGGACGAATCTTGCCAAACATCTCATCACCTCGCTGAAAATCCTTCAGCGGCTCCACAGCACCCACTGACTAAAATCTGGACTCCTGGCCACCCTAATTCACCCCACCCCACCTCCCCAACCTCTTCTCCCACTATTCCTTCCACCTTATGATACAACCAAAGCTCACAGCTTCATGCACTTGAAAACAGGCTTATCTCTATATAAGGTCCTGTGAGCAGGCATCCCATCTCGCTCATCTTCGAACCCCCCCCCCAAATACCAGGCACAGTACCTTGCACATAATGATATGTAGTGATGATTTATTGATAAGAAAGTGGATGAATCCCTCCTGAAGAACCCACTGGAGGCACGGAGTGGGAGGAAAAAGGCAGATGATATTAACTATATCCTGTGACAGATAAATTTATTACAAACAAGTAAAATGCGAGGGAAACAAAATGACTGGAAAAAGCATGCAACCTAAAAAAGGATAATTTTACTATTTGCGTGACATTTTCTGGGTTAACAAACTTTAGAATGACATTCAAAAAAAAAAAAAAAACCTTGACGGAGCAAAGCATGTGAAAAGCAGTATGTGCCAAACATACAAAGCTCTGTGGAGGAAACAGAGTTATTGGTTAATGGGTGTAGGGTTTCTGCTTGAGATGATTAAAAAGTTCTGGAGATGGATAATGGTGACGGTGGCACAACACTGTGAATGTATTTAATGCCACCGAATTATATACTTTAAGATGATTACAATGGTAAATTTTATGTTACGTAAACTTTACCACAATAAAAAATAAGAATAACTTAACAGGCATTTAGGAATTCACTACTTGCTGCCATCGTTTCCCTCAGTCCTCTTATGCACAATAATTATTCTTTAATTGCAGACAACTTAAAGTATTCACTATGGCCAAACACACACACACACACACACACACACGCACAGAAAATGATGCATTTTCAAAATTACATAAGGGCCAATTTTCCCTTCCTTTCCTAGTCATGCAGACCTAGGTTTTCCCAGCACAACCTCCAGAGCGACTGAGGGCAGGAGGACCTATTCAGCAGCACTTCTGGTTACAGTGTCTACCCCAAGGCAAAGGGAAGCAGACAGTGGATTTAGCCACATCAGTTTTCCTGAATGACAAAAGATACCAAACAGCTCTACATACCAAACTGAATGTGGAAGAATTGTAGAAAAACACAGTATGTTGTTTTATGGCTATTTTAGGATCTAATAAGAATCTGCTTTTCAAAAAATAAAATGTACACACTTGGAAAAAAATCTGTCACATGGGCACTGTGGCTTCCCCTACAATCTGAGACGACCCCATGTGGTCCATGGACGAACTCTAAAAGGGATTCACAGATACCCAAAATCACTACTGGGACTGTCATCTTAGTTGCTTAATTGCTTAATTCTGTTTTGTCTATCTGGATAAATTAGGCTCCTGACTATGAAGGAATGCAGATCACCTACCTACCTAGCCAACTCAAATCCAAGTTGATTGATTACTTTTCTTGCTTTTTAGACTCCCCTGTACATATAGCTAGCACTGAATAAACATCCATTCAATAAATGACTGAATGGGTGAATGATCAGAATAGGTAATTGTGTCAGTTGAGCACCCTTCTCTACCCCATCTCCCAAACTGCAACCTGAAAAAGTCATGATGCATTCAAAGCATCTGTAAGAGAAGCAAATCCTCTCTGATAATATTTTAAATTCGCCCTGACCTCATGACTCATCAGTAATGACCACACCCAAAAGTGGAAAGAGCAGTTCACCGACATTCCCTCCCAGGGCCTCCCTTACAGACTCCCCACATTTCCACCTTCACTCTGCAGGGGAGAGAAGAAAGGGGATGGTGGCCTCACTGTGGGTCCTTAAGAGCACTAGACCACCCCACATCTCCAGGTGCGTCCTCAGGGGCAACAGCCTCCAGTCTGACTTCTCTGACCCAGGTCTTCCTTCCTACCTTGAAGACCTTAACGTTGAATAAAGGTCAGCTAAACACAGCGCGTGAGTTAAGTTTTCCCATATGAACAAAAATCCCAACATCCCAAGAGAGAGTCAATAAAGATTTACCTCCAGGATTATTATTTTAAAGTGAGATTATACTTTTCTGTTCTTCTGTCAGTTGCAAATCCCCAAACCTACTAGAATTCACTTAAAACTAATCTGCAATGTTTTCATTGGAAGAAAGCAATCAGGAAAGCTCTGACCCGCTGAGCAGCTGGGAATTTGGTTGCTGGAAGGTTTGGTTTAGTCTTTATTTTTCTAGCTGCTGGCCCTGCTAACATGATTCCGTGAAGGTCGCGTTTAATCTTGCAGAGAAAAGCTACCTAAGCAGTTCTTAGGTAGACTTCAGTAAAAATAAATTGCCTTGGCTCTGTGGATAAGTCTGTTGCTTCAACCCAACAATTACAGTCAAAGAGAACAAATGAAGGCAACTGTAAAATACCGTACTTGATTTCAAAAGAATTTCACTGCACAGACATGATGGACTGTAAGTGTTTGTTAATAACAAAGTTATTGTTAATAAGGAACCCATGGAGAAAGTAGCAGCTCTCAATCTATCTGAAGTTTACCACCAAATATAGCCTATTTATATGCATAAGAAGCCATCAGTACCATCATTGGAACTTGATGTCAAAGGAATGGACTGATAAGATTTTTTTTAAAGGTTTAAAGGTCTGGGTACAAAGGAGAAAAACCAAACAATTTTTCACCTTCTCGGTGCTGGACCTGTAGTAATTCACAGTGACAAATCCTAACGCAAAGTGACAAATCCCAATGTTTAAGTGCTCAATTCATATACCATTGGGTTTCTAACACAAAGTAGATCTGTGCCATCCCTCTCTTGCTGGAATTCAGACTTCCAAGCTAGTCTTTGCTTTACAGCTGAAAATCAAATCAACAAATATTTATCTAGTATCCAGTATCAAGTACTGGTGGGGAAGGCAAAAAAACAGGACACCATCCTAGTTCTCAAATAACCTTACCGCGTAAGTGACATAAATGGGAAAATCCAAGTAATCAAAGATTTTCACAACAGTTCATGAGTGTAGAAAAAATTCATCAAGGTGTACATAGCTAATCATCACCATAGGAGTGGGAGATACAGTTTGTTGCTTCAGTGGAAATTCGGATCATTTTATTGTTTTAGGCTAAAGAAATCAGGCACGGTTTGTGGGGAGGAGGCACAAGGAGATTCCTGCAGTTATGACCAAAACAACCACTCTAACTCTGCTTTCCTCCAGTCCTTTTGGGTTTCGTATTAAAACCGTCCCCTGCATTTCTCTTCATGCCTTGCTTCATTTCCTAACCCTGCATCAACATGTCCGGCAGCCGCCAGCCACACGTGCCTACTGAGCACCCAAATGTGGCAAGGCTGAATCAAGACATGCTGTAGGTGCCAAAGACACTGGATACTGAAGACTCAGTATGAAAAAAGAATGTAAAATATCTCATTAATATTTTTACATTAATGAGGTACCAAAGTGATAATATTTGGATATAATAGGTTACTGAGATACACTACCATCAATTGTACCAGCTTCTTTTTACTTTTCTAAGTGGCTACTAGAAAATTAAAAATACACATGTTGCTCACACTATATTAGTATTGGACAATGTTGTCCTGATCAATACTTTTTTTTTTTTTTTTGGCTGTGCTTTGGCATTCAGCCTCTGAACTCGTAACAGTTACCCTCAACCCTAGTTTCATAACAATCCAAAAATGTCTCCATATTCATAAAAGGACTGAAACTCTTCTAATATTTTTTCAGCTACAAATTAGGGATCAGGAGTCTTCTTCGGTTGTGAAAAGCCAGAGGCCACACTCTGATTAACTCACCCTGTCATTCTTCAACAGGGGGCCTGTAAAGGTGTGTGGGGGAATAAAACTTTCCCGGGTTCCTCAGAGCTCCTATAACATGCCTTAGTCTCCTGAGATGCAGGAACAGGTATGATAGCAAGATAGGGAATGTATAGGCATAAAGATAGGGAATGTTTGCTTTCACCTCCCCTACAAACATTTTACTCGCCATATACCATGAGAATTAGACTGTAGCCATTTGTCTAAGTTACATGCTCTTACCCAAGAGGGCCAAATAGTTACAGCCTGGACTAGGTCCTTGGTTTAAGTTCCCAAGGTGCTAGGAAGACCTAGCTCCCTATTCATTTATTTCAAAAAGGCTGAAGTTCAGACCTTGGGGACATCCGTAGGTTATAAAAATCTTAGGTTCTAAAAGGTTGAGATAAGAACCCTGGATCCTTTCCATCCCATCTCAAAGGAGCAAAGTTTTCTGTTTCTTTGTTTTCTCTTTCACTCTCTCCCTGTGGGAGGGGAGAGGCTACAGAGTGTAACCCACTGCCCTGTTCCATTAATTTTTAGCATCGCCTGAGGGTCTAGGTGTAGGGGACAAACCTGCAATGTCACTCTGGCCATAGCCCTGGTTGTAAACATCAGTAAGAAACTCTTTACTCCTACCCACATGTCCTGTGCTTCTGCGGTCTTCCTATTTATAAAGGACGTAACCACGAAGTGGGTAACGTCTCAGACCCTTCACGTTCTTAACAAAACATCATGTCCCAACCTCGCCAAGGAGCCACCAGTCTGTCTTCAAGTAGCGAGAGCCATCACAGGACAATTGGCACCTTCTAGCACTGGCTAGGAAAGCCCTGGTTCTAGAACCTGGTTCCACACATGGAGGCAGAAGGACCCCAGAAGGGTTAAGTCCAGCACAACATCATCCTCAGCTCACCCCATTTGCTTTTCCTAATCTTACCTCTTCCAGAGGTGAGGTCAGAGGGAACACATAAGCACTGTCTTGAGACTACTTTTCTGGTTACAAGAGTAACTGTGCTTGTTATTTTAAATTTGGTAAATACAAAAATGTTTCAAGGATAAAAAAAGCCAAACACCCACTATTCCACCATCAAAATGATATGTTTTCTTCTGGGATTTTTTTAAATGTTGTAGACACAGATACACACATACGTTTTTAAAATAAAATTAGGAGCACAATTTAATATCCTTTCCCCCCCATCCAACCAACATACATCATAAATATTTTCCCATGATTAAGTAGGACTCCAAAACGTGAATTTTATAAGCTACCTATACTCTGCTGGATGTGTCGTAATTCATTTAAGTGTGTCCTATTGTTGGATATTTAGGTTGTTTCCAAGTTTTCACATAACAAAAGCTAATTCAATAAACATCCTTGTACATAAATCTTTGCTCCCATCTCTGGTTACTTCACGTAAGTAGGTTCCAAGAAGCAGAATTACTGGAACAGAGAGTTCAACATTTTTAAGACTTTAAGTATATAACACCAAGTTAAATTCCAGAAAGTTTATTTCAATTGCGCAATCCCAACTACAGTCAGCGGGGAGTACTAAAAGTCCAAACCTGTGACCTGCAGTACCCAGTTACGGCATTCATACGTCAACCTTAACCTGTGCCATCTGTGTCTTTCTTCAGGAAAACACGGTGTTGGCCTATTCTATTTTCCTAATTCCATATTTACCCCCTACAATCTGAATATCCCAATTACACTGATTTTATCTTTACAAATTATATGAACGTATTAAATTATCACATGTACCCTAAAATATGTAAATCAACTATGTATCAATTTTTAAAAATTAAAATTATACATCCGATAAAGGGCTGAATCTACAAAGAACTCAAACAAATCACCAAGAAAAAAAAAAACCATTAAAAAGTGAGCAAAAGACATGAACATAAGTTTTTCTAAAAAAGATAGATAAATGGCCAAGAAACAGATGAAAAAAATGCTCAACATCACTAATCATCAGGGAAATGCAAATTAAAACCACAATGAGATATCACCTTACCCCTGTCAGAATGGCTATTACTAAAAAGTCAAAAAACAATAGATGCTGGTGTGGATGCAGAGAGAAAGTAATGCTTATTCTGGGTTGGTGGGACTGCAAATGAGTACAACCTATATGGAAAACAGTATGGAGATTCCTCAAAGAACTAAAAGTAGACCCACCATTCAATCCAGCAATCCCACTACTGGGTATCTACCCAAAGGAAAAGAAGTCATTTTATCAAAAGGACACCTGTACTTGAACGCTTATTGCAGCATAATTCACAATCGAAAAGATGTAGAATCAAACTAAGTGCCCATCAATTCATGAGTGGATTAACAAAATGTGGTATATGTATATCACGGAGTACTACTCAGCCAAAAAAAGGAATAAATTAATGTCTTTTGTAGCAATTTGGATGGAAGTGGAGACCATTATCCTAAGTAAAGCATCTCAGGAATGGAAAACAAACACACCACATGTTTGTCTTTGATAAGTGAAAGTCATGAGAAATCAAGAAGGGGGGAGGGGGAGGATGGAAGGGGTGAAACCCCACCTAACAGGTACAATGAACACTACTCGGGTGATGGGCACACCGATAGCCCTGACTTAAGCATTATAAAAGCTACCCACATAACAGAAACATTTGTACCCCCTTAATATTTTGAAATTAAAAAAAAAAAGCTACAAACTGCAAGAAAAAAGAAAAATAATTGAATGGAAATGTCCATACCGCTCATGTGATATTTTGTCAATTTGTTTACTTTTAATTAACTCGAAGAATACCACAAATGTGAGCTTGGCCAGGCCTTTTGAGTTAAAATCCATATCGGAAAAGAAATAAACCTTCAACATCCTGCCAAAGGTATTTAGAAATATATTTCTCACAAAATTAAAGCTGGAAGTCCAAAGTAACTACAGTTTACTCCAACAATACAGTTCAGTGAAACTTTGTTATATCAAACATTTCCTTATACTTAACATTCATTAAAATAGAAAAGGCCTCATCTAAAGGCTTGTAAAGTGACTTTTCCTCCATATAATATTTTCCTGTATGTAATGTTCAAAAAGTGTAGTGCCCTGGAAAACATTACAAAGGATTTTCCTTGTTGAAACAAACAAAAAAAAAACATTTTAAAAAAATTTTTTTAAAAAACCCTCACCAAGGAAGACTAACAAGGCAGGAGGGAGGCAGGCCTAAGGCAGCTATTACAGTATTTCTGATAAATTTTATTGACACGTATCTTCCTCTGGGAGCCCAGGGTTGCCTCCAAAGGCAATTTTAGATTGAGTTTGGGGCCTCACACAGTGGGTACCAATTCCATCCTCAACAGCACTTCAAACCAGGGCAGCCGTAAATTGTGAGAAACGCATCGTTAGGCAAGTTTGTCATTGTGGGAACATCACAGAGCGCACTTACACAAACCTAGATGGTCCAGCGTACTGCACACGTAGACCAGGCAGTACCATCTATTGCTCCTACAAACCTGTGCAGCATGTTACTGTACTGAGCACTGTAGGCTGTGGACAACTGTAACACGATGTGTATCCGTGTATCTAAATATGGAAAAGGTATGGAAAAACGCAGTATTGCAATCTTACAGGATCCCAGCATACATGCAGTCCATCATTGACCAAAACGTCATCACACAGCACAGGACTGTACCTCTGAGGTGTCTTCAACCATGCCCAAGTGACAACCGCTCACAGTTTCGTGTCTCCTTGTATGAAGTCAGCTGATGCCTAGCAGGTTTCCTATCGGACTATATTATCCCCAGGATGAAAAGGTCTAACCCCAGAGTCAGAAACAGAGGGTCCTTCAGTCTTGCAACTGGTCCTTAAGTTACTATTAATTGACCACCAACTTGCTCCCCACACCTCCAAAACTCTTTCAGTGACATCTGTTTAAAGGCAGAAAATCTACCTGCCTACTTACCTCTTCTCTCTGTCCCATGCAAGAATTCAGGAGGCACTCTTCTACTCCCCACTTGAGTTTTTCCTTTGTCATCACCCCACGCCCCAGCTCTCACTTTCCAACATCCTCCCATTCCTATCCTGTGCCCCGCACACCCGTTATAGCCAGCAGTTAGCACACCCTTATCACCACCGTAATTTTTCTCATCTTCTTCAATAAATCTAGGGTAAGGAGAACAACAACAACAACAAAAACCCTCTTTCGAAAATAACATGGTAGACATTAACTGAAATAAAGCAATTTGTATGCGGATTCTCCTCAGAAGGTCAACCACATGAAATGGGAAAACCAGGATTCTAAGCTTGTGGGGCCAGGATGGCATAGTCCACCTACAAAGTACTTCTTTGGATCTTCCAAAACCCTGACACTCATAAACTCATTAAGAACAAATTAAAATGTAAACTCATCTTTCCTTTGATCACATTAGGTGTGCAAGTATCAAATGCTATTAAACAGCAACAGATTATTAAGTACACCCGAAAAGAAAGGATTTGCAAAGATTACATAGCAAGTAGTTAACTTTCAAAAATGTTTATGTAATGAAAACTGGACAGGCTTTTATCATATAGAATCCTAAATCAAGATATTTTGTTGAACTAAATTGGTCTTGCCCTTGAGATAAAAATACTTAGAATCTATCATCAGAAAAAAAGCCTCAGGAGCCTTCTGTTTCTCACACAGAAACATTCTTTGCTCAACTCTAGCTCTTTCCTGCTTATCAGAGCTGAATACTGAACTGATAAAAGGGACAATGAGCCAAAACAGAAACAAAACAAAGTAAAACAAAACAAAACAAACGAAACAAAACCCGTAACTCTTGACGGCCTTCCTGGACAAAGAAAGAAACTCATAAAAGGAAGTCCTTCTTGCCTCTTCAAAGTGGAAAATTCAACACAACCATAACACAAATACCATTTTTGTATGACAAGTAAGGTCAACTTGGGCAGAGCCAACAGAGGTGAGCACAGGCCCCCTGCTCAAAGCACTGTTTATGATGTGGAAGCAGGCTCCAGCTTTTGCTTTCCTGCCCAGCACGGCCTCTGAGCCTAGGGAAAGATCAAAGATACAGCCCTGGGAGGAGATCCTTGAGTCAGTGGTTCTGGGCCTTTGCTCACACACCTGAGGGGAGTGGGGGACAGGCATCCAGCACACAGTGTGGCTAGGAGGCTTCCTAGGGGGCAGGAGGGGCCAGGAGAGGAAGGGCTGCAGATAGTCTCTAAACTAGGGCCCTATATGGTTTCTAAAAGTCCCTGTTCACAGGTGATTTTTTTTTTTTTTTTTTTGAGACATAGTCTCACTGTTTTGCCCGGGGCTAGAGTGCCGTGGCGTCAGCCTAGCTCACAGCAACCTCAAACTCCTGGGCTCAAGCGATCCTTCTGCCTCAGCCTCCAGAGTAGCTGGGACTACAGGCATGCGCCACCATGCCAGGCTAATTTTTTCTATATATTTTTAGTTGTCCAATTAATTTCTTTGTATTTTTAGTAGAGACGAGGTCTCACTCTTGCTCAGGCTGGTTTTGAACTCCTGAGCTCAAACAATCCACCCACCTCGGCCTCCCAGAGTGCTAGGATTACAGGCGTGAGCCACTGCGCCGGCCTTCACAGGTGATTTTGATAACACACCTAGGTCCTGTCCCCTAAGGATGACAGAACTATCTAACCACATTTTAAGATGTGAAAACTAAGGTCCCAAAGGGGGAAGTGCCTGCAGAGCTAAACGTCAACTCCAGGCATCTAAGTTCCTGCACCTTCCACTATGGAGTCTTGTACATAGCGGGTGTCAAAAAATATTTTAATAAGTTAGTAAAATAATGGCACGATGTTTATGTGCATTTAAGAAAATAATTGTATGTGTTGATGCATTTAACAAAATTATCCATTTAAAATAATTGCATGGGGTCCCCGGGTCCCTAGCAGAACTCAGCTACTGATGGAGGGTCCTTGGCTAGTTATAGTCCCTTGGGAAGCCCACCAGGATTGTGAGTTTATCTCACAGAGCACTGCCCAGGCTGTCTAACACACTAAGTATGTCTATTTTCAGCTAGAATGAGACCCACTAGATTTGATGATACTAGTTTTCTCAAGTCAATCAGGAGTTCTGACTGGAAGTCACAATGTGCTTCTGAGAAATAAAAATGGGCACATGAAGTCTTCCTGAATAAACACAATTTGTTTCAGAGACAGTTTGTCAAAAGATGGAGCTTACGAGGGGGGAGATCATTTTTAAGGGATGCTTGAAGGGAAATGCCAGAAACCACAAGCCTGCTGCTTGCTCTGAATCCAAGGGGCCCAGAAGAAGTCCCAGGGACAGGGCTACCGCCCAGCATCACACACCTGTGGGCTGGGTTTCGGCTCTGTGTTCCCTTGGAACTTTATAAAAACTATTGGCTTCGGGTTTAAATCTGGACCTTACACACTGCTAATCACTCTTTGTTGATAAATAAAAGTTTGATCAAACTTCCTTACTTCCTTTCCATCAGCCTCCCCCACCACCAGAACCACCCTTCTACTCGGCCCACTGTGCATTAAGCCGGCATTATGCACCAAATATTGACCACACTCAGGCCAAAACTGGGGCGCCAATAGGGCAGAAAGAGGCGGAAAATCCTGGCCTCCTACCCCTATGTAGAAAAGAACATGGTGTCCCATACAGATGGAAAGAAGAACTGAATTTTATTAATAATAACTGATATTTCACAGCAATTTATTTTATTTTTACATATTATTTTGTGTATTTTACATATTATACATATATACCATCAATTATATTTATTTTCACATATGTTCTCACATATTATTTTCACATATACAGTGTTGGGCACACAGTAAGCATTTAATAAATGCATGTGAATCGAGTCCCTTTAAAGATGGTAGAGCAAAATACTGAAGTCAGCCAGGGGAACACCTGCAATACGAGATAGTTATGAATTGAAGAGTCTGATACTATAGTGAAGACAATTCAGACTAAAGCACAGTAAGGCTTGGGAAGATTTTCTTATCTGATATAAAGAGGGAAAATACATCGGTCTGATCACTGTTATTTCCATAGCATTTGGTCTCCACGGATACCACCTAACTTTCCTTCTGACAGGAAAAAATTCACTGACAATATTAGATGTCATTGCTAAATATTTTCTTGATACTTTACATAAAAGTTACTCAAGGTTTAATTCCTTACCATTATTCATATACTCTCAAAAATAAAATCCCCTCTTGTGGGAAATTCTATAAGAGAAAGATAGGGTGTAACCCAGGCGTGTTTCCCTAGCTTTTTTACGTTAATAGTAATCTGATAGAATTTTGGAAGTTAATGCCTTACACATTTGTAGATTGCTGTAATTTATGCAACTGTTCTTTCATTCACAGTATCTCAATTGTTCACAAAAGCAATCCTGTGAGATATACAGTTAAGTATTATTATCTTCCATAGAACTAACGCCAAAAGGTAACTACTGCATTTATTTTTTGTTGTTTATTATCAGTTCATCAAAGAGAATGCAACCCTGATTGTAAACAGGTTGCCTTTCTTGTTGTCAGTTGAATACTCAGAGCCTTAGCACTGTGTCGAGCACAGGGTAAATGTTCTACAAATATTTATTAAATGTATAAATAAATTCCCTTGTCTGCTTTAAGCCCTTTTTGGTATAAGGCACAAAAGGGAAGCATGACCCAGATACCCTATTTACAGTTCAGTGTTCTCACTATCAAAAGGAAATTACGCGAAAATGCTCTAAAAACAAGAGTTTATATTAGATAATGTTAAGAATAAAAATACAATATCCTTAGTAACATAAGAAAACTGATGCACATCAAATGTTGAACGTCCAAAGTTTCAAATTTGCCACTACTAAATTCAAACATCTTTAGCTCTGGTATATTGAATATTTGCCTGATAAAGTATTTCAGAAAGCAGAATAAGAAAAAAGTGGGACCATGGTTCAGACCTGTCATTACTTTATGACAACCATTTGTTTGCCAGAATTTGGTTCCAATCTGACTACAAATCCTTACTTCCGATTATGATGACATTTTTACAGGTAAGTCTGACATATGTCGAATTACCTCTAGCTTTTACAGGTCAACAGAAAAAAAAAAAACTCATTGAGAATGAAATATGTAAATGTTTAATTTTAAGAAGCAGTTACAAATCATAACAGACAAGAACTCTTGGATCTAAGTCAAGAGACCAAAAGCTAACTTCTTACACAACAGGATAAGTTATAAATTCTAATCATTCACTAATTACAGTGAAATTCTGGACTTTGCCACATCAATCAATAGATGCTCCAAGGTTGCCCTGGGAGATGCCAGTTTAAGTCCCAAATATTCCATCTGCTAAAGTTTCCTCAGAAAAGACAAGTTTGTCCAGGATTTTTTAGGTTTCTATTTTCCCCCCAAAATAAGAACAAAGAAGGGTTGGGAAAATCAGTGAGTCCTGAATCTGGGTGCTTGAGAAAGTTAAACAAGATCACCCTGGGGGGCTGGAAAGGGAGCCTGCATCTGTCCAGCGTCAAGACCATGTACCACCTCAGCCTTACCCCAGCCCCTGTCTGCACCTGCCATGAAGCGCCAGAAAGTGCAGTCTGCTAAGTTCTAACGTTACTTGCAGGCGATCTGAAAACTAATAAATGAGTGCAGGCTTGACAGCAGCCTTGGTGATTCCTGAAAATCCACAACAGGAAATCTAACTATCCTCCCCCCTGCCTAGCCATTCATCAAAAGCAGACCGAGTCACTGACACAGGGAGGCCAGTGGCAGAAGACAAATGCCAGCACCACTTTTCCTCATTTAGAAAGACTCGGCGTTTTCTTATTCCATAACCAAGGACAAGAAGCAGCTGGAGGGAGGAGACTGAAGAGGGAGGGGGTAGGTAATACGTCCCCAAGTTTCAAACACTAAGGGGTTGGAAACGAGTGAAAGCCACCTCGCTAACATGTGGCTACCTGGACTACCAGTCCCAGAGGTCACATTTACAGCCGTTCACCGGGGTCCTGCCTACGCCGACTGACCCGGCGTTGCGCCCCGCTCGGGCTGCCAGCCTCGTTCCCTCACCCCGGCCCCCCTTCTAAGGACCCGGGACAGAGGGAGTTGCCAGTGCGTCCTGGGGAAGGGGATGAGTTTCAGCCAAAGCCCTTCCAACTTGGCAAGGCTCCCCGAGCCCTCTCGGGCGCCGGCCCCCCGGCCGAGCCACTGGGAGCGGGCGGGCGCCGCGATTGGCCGCGGCCGGCTTCACTCGGTGGGCGAGCCCGGCCGGCGGGGCGGAAAGGAAGTGGCGGCCGCGGCTTTGCACCAACCATGTTCGGCCAGCCGGCGAATGTCACCCGGCGCCCAGAGCCGGGTCGGAGGGCACGGGGCGGGCACTCACGTCCCCACCCCGCCGCAGCCCGCGCCCCTGGACCCCAAGGGGACGCCGGCCCCCACGCCTGCCCGCAGGACGCCGCTCTGTCCCCGGAGGCTCCCCGCCCCCACCTCGCCCGCTCCGTAGCCGAGGCGGGTCAGGCCCAGCGCGCGAGGCCGGCCCGGGGGCGCCTGCGGGGACCCGGGGGCGCACGGCGCTAGGCCGCGGCCTGGGCAGATGACCCCTGGGCGCGGCGCCCTACCGGGAAGCGCCGCCCGAGCCCCTCGCGCGCCGGGACAAGTGCAATGACAAAGCTCCAGGGCCAGGCCGGGCGCTGGCCGGCGGGAAGTAGGACGCCGCGTCCCTTCCGAGCGGCGGCGGCGGCGGCCCAGCCCCCAGGAAGCGGGGCGCGTCGGCCAGGCCCGGCGCCCTGCCGCGCTCGCAGCCCGCCCTCCGGCCCTGGCCGCTGGCACCCGACGCCCGCGACCCTACCCCTAGCCCGGCGGCGGGCGGGCCCTGGGACTGCCGCGGGGCGCCCCATCAAGTTTCCTTCGCCGCGGCGGGAGGCGCCCTCCGGGCCAGGGCGCGGGCAGCCAGGCGGACGGCGGGTGCCTGCTCGGTGTGGCTGGAGTCTGCCCGCAGAGAGGCGCCGCCGCCGGGCTCCGAGAAGGACCAGCTCCCCTCCTTCGGATCTGCTGGCGACGGTGGCTGTACACACACACGTGCACACACACACATACACACGATAATTTTGTTTTAAATGAGGCCCGACTCCAGAGGACCTGCACCCCCACACACAACACCTGGGGCGCAGAATCACACTGAGCAGGTCTGTGTCCATGGAGCCACCTCTCCGCATCTGCGAATCCAAAAGTGAAATTAAACCTCCACCAACCTCCTCCTCCTCCTCCCTCTCTACCTCCTCCTCCTCCTCCACCTCCTCCTCCTCGCAGCCTCAGCAGCCCCTGTAGCAGCAGCAACAGCAGCAGAACCTGCTTCCCCTAAAATCAGATGATCCATAATCGCGCCGACTGTTCCTCCAAAAATCGGTATTAATATTTATGAACCCCGGCATTTTCCGTCTGCAAAACACCATGTCAAAGCATCAGGACACGCATACACACACAGCCCCTCCAGCCCCCATAAACATGCCCTCGAGAGAAACACACGCACAGTCACAACTATTATTTGAAAAATGTTACCTCTCAGTGTGCTTTTTTTCACGCTACCAATACAATTCCGCAAGGTATAAGTGTTGCTAGGGTGTGTGAAATGGAAATGAAAGCCCGTCAGTTGAATAATCGCAGGAGCAAAACTAAAAGTTACTCCCCGGCTTGCCTGAGAACAGTCCAGATCGAAAGCAAAACAAGGAGAGGAAACTGCGAAGAGCTGAGGATGGAAATCCCCCCACCCCCCGCCCTCCTCCCGGCCTCGCTCCCTCCCTCGCCTCCCCTCTCCGCCCTCCTCCCTCCGCCCTTCCTCCCCAGTGTTTGTTTCAAGCTTGTGCAACCGGGAGGTGGAGGCGGAGGGAGGGCGCGAGCGGCCGGGCCGGGAGGTGCGGAAGTTCGCCGCCGCTGTTCATTGGCAGGCAGCGCCGCTTTCATCATTTCTCGGAAAAGTCAATTTCATTTTCACTTCCCCTCGTTGCGGCGGCGGGAGCAACAAGCGGCAGCTCGTGAGTCTGTGGCTCGCGCGCAGGAGCTCTCGCCTTCGTCGCGCGCACACCCGAGTGGGGGCTGGGGGCGGCGGGCGCAGGCTGCGGTCAGGCCAGAGGCTAGTGGCGGCAGTGGGGAGAGCGGGGCCCGACGCTCCATCCTAAGGGGTTACCTGAAGGTTGCGACGTAGGGACGAGGAGGGCGTCCCATCCAGTGAGGAGAGCAGATAGACGTAAGTGGTGCTGAGAACCGCTGTTTTCAGAGTGAATGAAAATTCATTTTGCAATACTGCCCACACCTCGAAGGAGTGAAAGGAACAACCAATCGAAGAGACGGCATTATTTGGAATCTTATCGGTGGTTGAGGGCGTAACCATTTGATGGGCTGCTGCCCTCCCTGACACCACTTGGCGCTCGGTTTAGGATCGACGACGATAAGGAAGGCCTGCCCCTTGTAAGTCACAGCCAAACACTGCAAGAGTAGTTATCGCCTGTGCAACAGAAGGTCCCTCACTGCTGGGTGAGATGGCAAGGATGTGAGTTGCTTTTACTTAAAGACGTCGTGGTCTGGCTGGTCCTGGAGAGAGGCACTTCCAGCCAAGTTCAGATTGGCCTCCTTAACTTACTAGCTGGGCATCCTTGCCCTCAGTGTGCAACTGAAACGGAAGGCCTTGGTTTTCCACGCTGCAGTAAAGTGGAGATAAGTGAGAGAATGCATAAAGTACAGCACCGTGACAGGTGCAGCAAGGCATACAACTTTCTTGGAACCTACCCCTTTTTGTTCCCTTGCCTTAAAAGTAGAGATTCCCATTTAGTTAAATGTTTCTTCCGCACATGCAGTTTCATCAGTCTTCTCCCAGACTTCTCTATCCAACAGAGAAAGTCCCTTCCTGGGAGACCATAACTGTTTATATGTAAACATTTGCCTAAAAAATAACTCCAACACCCCTCTTTGTCACAAAAGTGTTGAATTCTGTGGACTGGAAAAAGAAAAGTATTGCAATGTACATGCATAGTAAGGAAATAGCTGAGGGTTTAGGATTTTGTTTTGTGGCTGTGGTCTCGGAAACAGATCTCAGACACACACTTATCCCCTCTGTTATGATACCATGTGACACAGCCACTCACTTTCTTATGTCCTATAGCAAGCAATTAGAGTAACTAGATACAAACTAAAGGATCCAAGTTAAAAATTCAGTAGTCATTCTTTTTCTTTTCTTTTCCCTTTTTTTTTTTTTTTATCCTGTTCCAAAACAATTGTCCTCCTTTACTTTCCCTGGAGTAGAAAGAAGCATGGAGAAGGGACGAATGCAAGGCATCACCTCGAACTTCTCCCCCATTGCCCATATGGGACTCTGCTCTCACTTCGGCAGCCTCCACTCAGGCCCCACGAGTGAAAGAAATAATGATGTCTAGTGAGACCAGCTAATGCCACCTTCCCTTGTGTCTGTGAAAGGCATCTGCCTCAGTGGTGTGATTTCAGGGGAGTCAGACAGGGCCGACCCACAAACCTCTACCCTGCATCCTCTATTGCGATGCATGAGGCTAGCACTGGAAACTCACTTGTTCCAGACCGTTGTGATTCTGATCTTGACTTCACAAGGAAAAGTGTTTCAGGAAAGGGCACTGCCCTAATTATGGTCCTGGGCGGGTGCGGGGGGGGAAGAAGTTTGTTGTTGCCTTATTTATTTATTTATTGGTCATACATCC
Source organism: Indri indri (assembly GCA_004363605.1). Classification (NCBI taxonomy): domain Eukaryota; kingdom Metazoa; phylum Chordata; class Mammalia; order Primates; family Indriidae; genus Indri; species Indri indri. The sequence goes on from RJWJ010017141.1 coordinate 20,305, forward strand.
CTGCAGTATTCATCCAATCAGTGGTATCCTGTTGACCTGCTGATGTTACTCCCGACTATCTCTGGACCTGGCCCATCCCCAGTTGCCTGCTAACTGCTCCCTGTCTCCTGCCTTAGAGTCTCCCAGGCCAGCAGCCACACTACTGCCCAAGTTGAGTAGAAAATTAACTTCAGGTAAAGCACAACTCCAAACCTAACTGCCCCTCAAAAGCCTCTCTGTAGCCTTCAGAATAAAGGCCATATTATTTGACAACACACATAAAGTCCATTGTAATCTGGCAGCAAACGACTTTCCCAGCCTCATCTCTGCCCCACAAGCCCTGCAGCCCTCCTCTGCCAAACCAGCTTCCATTGCTTTTTATAAAGCAACAGAGCTGTCCACTTGTTCATTGTTTTGTCCTTACTTAGCATGGTGCCCAGCACAAAGGCACTCAAATATTTGTGAATTAATAATTATGTGCTCCTTTCTTCAAGTTCTCATAAGATATTTTAGACTTGATCAGAGCCTTCGTTTTAGATCTTTATAGCTTTTTAATATAAATGCAACCCATATTTATTGTACAGAATTTGGAAAATACAGGAAAGTTGAAAGAAGAAAATAAGCCCCCTGATATCTCACCAGTCAGGAATATACCTGTGGATATTTTATGTATTTCCTTCTAGTAGTTTTTCTAAAGAGCCTTTTGCAATCCTCATCTACTCTGCCTCTCTGTGTCATTTAAGAATGCTGACTGTGCTGCCGGCTCTCGGCGATGCCCATGTGACAGCCTTCTGTCCTATTCTAGTTCTTGGCTGGCTTCTCTTCTGCTGCCAGCCCCCTAAATTATGGTGTTTCCAGGCATTCTATCCTCAACCCTCTTATTTTCTCATTCAACATGCTTTCTCTTTTGGGTGCTGTCATCCATGCCCAAAGCGTCAAATATCACTATTTGGTGATGACTCCAAAATCTGTAACTCCTGGTAGCTCCGGACACATTAACTCCTAGACACTCCTCGGGTGCAACAAATTATACACATCTGAAACTAGACTCAAAACATCTTTCCCACAACCCTGTATGGGTCACTTCATGGACTAGCCAGGAAACTGCTCCCCGTATCATAGACTCCCTGCTTTCCTGAGCCTCTGGAGCTTCCTGAAGTATGGGTATTGCTTCCAATTTTCCAGGCCCCTAAACTCATAAAACAGAATGAATTTCACTCTGGTCTTATGCCCTTGATTGCATGTCACTGCAAACCGAAATTGTAAATATGACCCAAAACATCCACATGGTACTGATACACACAGTCAAGAAGTGTTTCTCAGCCTGATGAGATGCATATAGTCATAGATCTCTGCGGAAAATGGATCAATATAGCAAAATACAACCTTTTGGGAAGTCTGTGTAAAAGTAACCTTTGCCATACCAAGAAAATCTGACCAAGCGCCTTAGTCTAATAGAAAAACTGTTGTTTGAGCAGTCTTGTAAAGTGCAAGTAGAGTGATCTCATGGGTGAAGCATGTTTATATGCCACCTGTGAAATGGGACATCCTAAAAGGTCTACCTGGATGTATTAGGACTGATTTCTTTTCAGGGGAGTCCGGTAAGGACAATCAATGATTACTTGAACATGGTAGTGCCGCGTCTCTCCATGATTGGATCTTAACTAAGGAAAAAATGTAATGATATTTCAGAGTTAATCCCTTTCAAATGAGTTTTTAATTTATTTTTCTAATAAATGAGAGATGTTTCATAAAATAATCATTCAAGTAACAAACATTTGTTGAGTGCTCAGGAAAGTTTGTCAGCACTACTGGGAAGAAAGCTGTGAACCAAATGGATGAAAGTCTCCGCCTTCCAGAAGTCTTCTTACCGTCTAGTAAATTGACGTGCTAATTTCCACTGTAGCATCCCAGTAATGGCACCAGCATCATCTCCATCTATAATCGCAGCCTTTAGAACTGTACATTAAAGTTAGGAATGTACACTATGCTAGCATACTAACTAAGTGTATTCATAGCTGTGATTAAATCAGGAGGCCCTCGCGTTTGTCAGCTGAAGCTCCAGTTTTCTCCAGGGTGTCACTGGCACCACTTCTGTCCCGGCCTCTGAGTCTCCTCTCTGTGGTTCCGTAATTCACGAGGTTATAAAATCATGGAAAACGAGTGTTCCACACTTGCCAGAGCAGTTGGCCAATACAAAGCCGTAGGTAATACCCCTGCATTGCAAAAAACATTACTGTGAAGTCTAAGTTGAATAAACATAGAGCCAAGTTCAATTTTCATTGAGGCAATAGAACTGTGATGAAGTTGAAAAAGGCTTCAAAGTTCAAACATCATTGGCATCAAGCTGGAGAAATCCTTGAGCATATTTGACCATTGCTTCATGTAATGGTTCCTTCCATTTTACCAGGAACTCTGAAATGAGGGTCATTTTGCTGCAGTTATTCTCTGAAAATCATGAATTTAAATTGAGTAATATATTGCCCAGTCCTTAGTAATAAATATTCATTTTGTCCTGTTCTGATGAGGAAAGGGAAAACATACTCTCTAAAATTTCCAAGATTTCTTTAGTGTGTGTGTGTGTGTGTGTAAGTTTTTCTTGTCCTATGTTTTCAACTTTGAAAACTTCACGAATTGTTTTTTGGCATAATTTCCCAAATGGCTATGGTATATTCATTATTTTTCTATAGTAACAAACTACAAAGTAGTCATTTTACCTTTAAAGGCAGATGGAAAAAGTGCTTATGGTTTTGCCTTGAAGTTCTTTAGAAAGAATCACTGTGATAATATTGGGTATTGAAGAGATTTTAAAGAGATAAATTTCAAATTTGTAACCTAAATTCAGGAAACTACTTGTTTCTCTGGCCATCCGTATATTTAAAGAAATTTTTTAATAGTGTTTCTATTTGTTTTCTTATTTTAAAATATTTAATTGTCAAATAAAGGCTAAATATATCCCAAGTGGACAACATGATGATTTGATACACTTACGTTGTGTAATTATTACCACAATCAAATTAATTAACACATCCATCACCACCCCTTCTGTACATTTGATCCACAAAAATTGTTCATCTTATAACTGAAAGTTTGTACCTGTTGACCAACCTTTCCCCATCTCGCCCCCATCCCCTGGCCACCACTGTTCTACTTTCTGCTTCTATGAGTTTAACATTTTTGGATTCCACATATAAATGAGATCATACAATATTTGTTTTTCTGTATCTGGCTTATTTTACTTAGCATAATATCCTCTGGGTCCTTCCATGTTGTTGCAAATAACAGTATTTCCTTCTCTTTTTATGGCTGAATAATATTGCATTGTATACATGTACCACAATTTCTTTATCCATTCATCTATTTATGGACACTTGGGCTGTTTCCATATCTTGGCTATTGTGAGTAGTGCTGCAATGAATATGCAGCACAGATATCTCAAGATACTGATTTCATTTTTTTTAGATATATATCCAGAAGTGAGATTGCTGGATCGCATGGTAGTTCCATTTTTAATTTTTTGAGGAAACGCCACACTGTTAATGGCTGTACCAATAGACATTCCCACAAACAGCGTACAAGGGTTCCCTTTTCCCCACACCCTCGCCAACACTTATCTCTTGTCTTTTTCGTAATAGCCATTCTAACAGGTATGAGGTGATACCTCATTGTGTGTTTGATTTGCATTTCTCTGATGATTAGTGATGTTGAGCACTTTTTTGTATACCTGTTGGGTACTTTGTACACCTTATATGAAAAAATGTCTATTTAGGCCCTTTGCCCATTTGCTACGACTTTCACTATTTCTCAGTAAGCTCCACAGTCACCGCGTATGAACCTTGATGACATTCAAGTGTGTTTTCTGCCTCCTCAAACTTCATAGCATTTGGAATGACACACCTTTACTCTATTTGAAAATGTTTGGAAATTTGCCGATCAGAAAGAAGAGTGTCATAAAACAATGGATTGAAAGTATTTTTTTAATTCTCTCACTTTCTTGACAAAATTCATCTCCACTAAACCCAAAATGTGCATGGCAGTTCACATACAGAGCACTCGGCACTGCCTCTTTCACCTTTGACGCGGCTCGGCGACATCTCCCACCCATGTTCGTGGAGTGCGTGATGCTCCAGGCTCTGCGAGCTGCTGCGAAGGCAGCAGGCACCAGACAAGACCGCTGCCCCCGCGCAAGTGATGCTCCAGGGAAGGGGAGGGCGCCAGACAAATAAGCCAGCAAAGCAGTGTGATAGTTACAGATCTGTCCACTGCTCCGAAGGAAACAAACACGAGCTTTCATAGGAAATACTGTGCCATCTCGGGGGTCAAGGAGGCATCCTCTGAGGAAATGAGATTTAAGCCAAGACATGAAAAGTGAGGAGATCCTGTGTGGTTTGCTAGGGCTTACATGACAGAAATCTACTCTGGCCCAGGTATAGAGGCTGGAAGTCTGAGATCAAGGTAACCACAGGGTTGGTTCCTTCTAAGTCTGCGGGGGAGACTGCTTGATGCCTCCTGGCTTCTGGTAGTTTGCCAGCAATCTTGAGCGTTCTTTGGCTTGGAAACGCATCACCCTGATCCCTGCCTCGATGCTCACATGCCATCTTCCCTGTATGTGTGTCTGTGTCCAAATGTCCCCTTTTTATAAGGACACTTACATTGGTCATATTGGATTAGGAGTCCACCCGACTCTAGTAGACCTCATCGTAACTAATTACGTCTCCAGCTACCCTATTTCCAAATAAGGTCACTTCTGAGCTACTAGGGGTTAGGACTTCCACATGTGAATTTGTGGGGAGGGAGACAATTGAACCCACGACAGGTACCAATTGTGCGAAGAAGCACTAAGCCGAGGGAAGAGCTGGGACAGAGGCCCTGAGAAGCAGAAGGGTCTGGTGTGTTCTGAGAACTGGCAGAAAGCGAGTATGACTTAGAGTTGTGACGGAAAGAAGCACATGGCTGTGGTGGACAGGTGGCAAAGGCCAGATTGAGGTGTTTGCATTTTATTCTAAGAGTAAGGAAGACATTTCAAAGGGTTCTAAACAAGGTTGACCTGTGGTTTTAAAAGATCAAACTATAAATTTCCCAGTTGTCTCCCTGACATCAATGAAACACAAGGATTTCTTTTTATTTATTTACTTTTGAGACAGAGTCTTGCTTTGTTGGCCAGGCTAGAGTGCCATTGCGTCAGCCTAACTCACAGCAACCTCAGACTCCTGGGCTCAAGCGATCCTACTGCCTCAGCCTCCTGAGTAGCGGGGACTACAGGCACGCGCCACCATGCCCGGCTGATTTTTTTTTTTTCTATATTTTTAGTTGTCCAGCTAATTTCTTTCTATTTTTAATAGAGACAGGGTCTTGCTCTTGCGCAGGCTGGTCTCGAACTCCTGAGCTCAAACCATCTGCCCGCCTCGGCCTCCCAGAGTGCTAGTATTACAGGCGTGAGCCACCGCGCCGGCAAGGATTTCTTACTTTGTTGATTTCTCAGAGGAATTTGCAGCAGTTCTTTCACTGCCCTCTCAGTCTACTGCATGATGAATTTGCTGAGAAACACAACATATTTATGATCTGAAATGATTCAGTCTTTTTAATTCTACTTTTGAATTCCTAAGTCAAAATATTTATTCCCTTTAACTCTCTGATTTTTATCTCCGTAAGTAAATAAAGTTAATTAATGACATTTTACCAAAAAAAAAAAAAAAAAAAAAAAAAGAAGGATATATTCAACTGTGGATTTCAGGCACAAACTATTTTCCTCGTTCTATTTTGAGTAAACAGTGATAATTTTCAAAGATTGGGTCACCACAAAATCAACATTCATTTCAAAATTGTAATGGTTTCAAATGTAAGTAACTTTTGATTCCAAAAATTTTCAGATTTTTTTCCATCAGAAACTCCTTGCGTGATAAATATTTTTCACAAAACTGAATTTTTGCTGGCAAAACAATCAGCGTAAGTAAAACTTAATGATTTGCCTCAAATGTTTTGTAATTTCTAAGTAAATACTGGTTTAACACATTGACTGCCACACTAGAAAAAAAAAATTTACCTAGGGCCACAGTGTTTTATTAAAACCATCCTTTCTAGTTTGTTATTTTTTTATTGTTTTCTGTGCATGAGTTATATGCAATTTAATATGCAATTAAATTCTATTTAATTTAGAATTAAATTGTCAGTATTAATTGTAACAATAAGAACATCAACAAGTCAACAAGTAAGATTTTCACAAACTAACTACAGGGTTTTGCTTGATAAAGCCCCAGGCTCAAAACTGGCATGAGTTAAATAGAACTCATGTGGCAGTCAATGTGTTAAACAGCCCATGACATGTCTTTTTAACCTGGAACTGTAGATCATGATTTTTAGGGACTACTCCTTTTCAACCAAAGAAGGTCTACTTTTTTCTGCTTTACATATTGAAATTCTAAGTAGGATGTCATTTGGGAAAAAGATTCTGTTGCTTGAAAAAATAGAAAAAATATCAAAGCCACAAATAACAACCGTTAGTTTTACTTCATTTTCAGATGATTGGCTATAAGAAAGAAAACACAACCAATCATGACTGAAACACCATAAGACTGAAGGAGAGAAAGAAATATGTACACTGAGAACCATAAGGCTGTGCAGGTGTTAATATGGTGGAGGAAGTTCACGTTGGCTAGCCAAGCAGAGCCAGCCACTTTAGAGATACCAACATTATAGGTCATCATCAACTGAGTTATGCTCAAATTGTCCCCATTTATCATTGTGTTTATTTCCTATCTTGATGAGGCCTTTTTGTCTTTTCAATGAAACAACAGAATTATGTCCACCTGTTTCGCAATGTATGTGGTTGATGTCATGCTTCTATGATAACTTTCTGACAAAGCTTTTCCCCGATTGAGAAATTCAAGAAACATTATCTCTGACTCAGTCACGGCTCACAATGCTTTTAAATATCTTGCCACATACACACTTTTTTATTTGTTGACATTTTTGCTTATTTTGAACTTTACGTTGGTGGGAAATATTTAGCTATACATTAAGGGTAAAAGGAAAATAAAGTTTTCTAAGCATAGTATGACCACTACAAAGATGGTCATATACATAAAGCCAAAGGGAAGTACATCAAAACATTCACAGCGGTGGTCTTTGAGTGATGGGACTATGGGAGATTTTGTTTCCTATTGAAAAAGTAACATTTTTGAGAATGGGTTTTACTTTTATTAATGTAAAAATTTAAATAAGTTTATAGGTGATTTCAGAAATGTATTTCCTGATACACTTATGAATTTTTATATATTAAACAAATCACCAGTAACGTTTAGCTGGTTTTTCCATAGTGCTTCAAAAAAGAAAGCACTGATTAATACATTCAAGATATCTTAAACTGGGATCTTTTAAGAATTTTTAAATCTATGTATCTTCAAGTTACATAGAAGATCATTTTTCCTACAAATACTATATAGTTTCTCCTAGTCTTTAATTTTATCAAAATGTTTTTGAAAAGCATTTGTTTTTATCTTAGCAGTTCAAATATTGACTCTCCGAAGGAATATGTAACATATAAGAACAAACTTTCTGGGAGTCAATACTCCCGAAATATGAAAATAACTTACAAACTAACCTATGTCCACCTCAATAGCTATTAAGAAATGATACATTCCATGACCATAATTAATATTTAAATAATATTTTGCTTTGACAAACACCATGTTTTAAATATGCTATTTGAAAAAGAATAAGAATTCAAAGAAATCTATTACAATGAAAGAATCTTTTCTAATGGTAAATTTCATTTCGCTCACATTAAATTTCAGTTACTATATTCTTAGCAATCAAACTCAAATTCTTAGATCTCAAAAATGAATGAGGACTCTAAGAAAAATATCAAACTTCATTGTTAAATTTGATGTTTTTTTGCTTTTTTCTTTCCGGCACTTTCACATTTACTCCTCATATGTCCTATTTTGCCTGCTCAATTTCCATATGCAACCAGACCAGCAGAAGGGGAAAGAGAAGAACATCTCATTTGAGGGCAGTGAGGGAAAGGATTGCATGGACTCACATGCGTGCTCTCTCTCTCTCTCTCGCTCTCTCTCTCTCTCTCACACACACACACACACACACACACACACACACACACACACACACACAGTCGAGGAGGGTCCCCTGCACCTAGATCCTCATTTGGAATTCAAAACATTTTTTCGAACAGAAATAATAAGAAACTATAACATTGTAAGTATATAGTTCACCTTCATTATGGGTTAAAATAAGAGTTTGTGGGCTGACATGAGAATATACATGAATATATATGGTGACATTGCATACATAGAGAAATTTCAGTCTGTAGTCCAAACCGCTATTTCCGGAAGAAACTGTTAGAGCACCCTAGAGTGTGTGGGTCTGGGGCCACCTGCCCTCAGCAGGGCTGTGCTCAGCGCTTCAGAGGAGCCAGGAAGAAAGGCCTGGCTCCTGACTGCAGGGTGCATTGGGACACAGAGCCTGCAACGAAAAGATCATTACTGCAAGACAGAAATGGTATGGAGTCACACTCCCAAGTAACATTTTAATGCATTCATCCATCTGCTCATTCAGCGTCTTTGACTTTATATTATAATGTAGTATAGTGTTTCTTGACTTTATAGTATAATTATCTCTTTCGTCTCCCTTTTTTTTAACATTTTAAATATTTTTTCTAAAATAAATGATAAATAAAACGATTCTAGTAGGTTAGAGCACTACAGATTTATTTGTAGTGACAAAATCACTCAAAAGAACTTGAATGCCTGTCAGTAACTGAAAGGTTGACTTCACTATGGTTATCCATTCTGTGGGATGTGCACCAACAAAAAGAACAAATTAAGACTATCTGTTGCTCTGGAGAAAGGACCAGGATGTATGGTAAAGAATGAAAATCAAGATGCAAAGAAACGTTCTTGTTATAATTTCCTTTTTGCAAAGACAACAGTGACCCTCCCCTCTGAAAAAAAGTTTGAAATAAAAAGGACAAAGATGTATATACCAATCTATTAACATTGGCCACCTGAGGATGGGCGGGTGGTTAATTTTTTGTGTGTTGAGAAAAAAGGATAATTTTAAAACAAAATGAAATTGTGAAAATGCAGAAATTAAAGAGAAAATAAAATCACTTTAGTTTCTTAACTCTGTTTTATTTTATTAGGTAGTCTGTGTGTGTGTGTATGTGTGTTTGAACTACCCTGGGTAACTAATTAACGAATAGATATTTCTTGACTGCCCACTATGTTTACATCACTCCAGGGGACTTCTAGCAAGACTCCTTTTCCCCAAAGCCACCCAGCAGACCCACATGAAGACATTTAAATAGGCAGTCCTTCCAGTTCCCTCTGAGATCTGCCCACTCTCCCTGTGGGAAAGGCCCATCGTAGCCTTTTCTGTGAATCTCTGTGGCCTAAAGGATAAGGGTTTCCTAAAGTGTAAAACTGTGGGGGTTGAGAGGTATCCCTGTCATGCCAGCCTGAGTCCTGTGCCCGCTCTAGAGGTCCTCTGCCTTGTCCTAACGAGTTCTCCTGCATCGCCTTAGGGAACCAACGCGGCTTCCCTCCAGGCAGGCTGGATGCACCCACAGAAAGAGGCAAGCAGCTGGTGGCATCCGGTCCACTGAGGACACTGTGAGAACAAAGTGCCATGTACCATTTCTGCTCGACACCACTTGGGTGCCCACACACCAGTCAGAGGCCTCGTAATGAGCGGGCACCTTAGTCTGTACATCTTTTGAACAATCATTCACCAGGAAATAAATATCCCCTTCTTCAACACGACACGTTCATCAGTCAAGCGCAAAGCTGACAACTGTAAACAGTGAAAAATGAAGCACAGGGAGGACTACCAAAGGCAGAGAAGGCTCCCCCGGTAGCGGGGTTTGAGCTCTACCTTACAGAACAGGTTAAAAACAAATAGCCGAGTAATTAAGAATAGATTTATACATGTATATGTCTCTATTGTTAATATCCAGCCTTATAAAGCCTTGACAGAAGCCTTCAGACTTTTAAACGTCCTCTTACCCCACAGAGAGCACCAATCTGACAAACTTATCTTGGTCCTATAGTCCAGTCCAGCTCTGTCTTTAAACCAAATGGATTTTGTTGAATTATATGGTCAAGATACTGGCAGGGTTACAAAACTAGTTTTGTTTTGTTTTCTTTCCAATTAAAAACTGGGGATGGGAAGGGGAATCCTAGATCCAACATGTGGAAGAAATATGTGCATTTAATCAGATCTCCAAGGCAGCTCTTCAGCCTCTGAAAGTGTAGATTGATAACTTTCCTTATGATATTTTGACTGATTTCTCAGGAATTAAAGAGAAACATGGCAATCACCAGATCAGTGCCTGCAGACGTGTATTCCTTGGAGCCTCTCAGGGCACCCGTCAGTAGATGGGCTGACGGGCTGATGGTGGTGGACTTATTCACGGTCACATTCAGGGTGCACAGGAGAGGAGCCTCGAGTTACTTGTTAACTCAGCATTTCACGCACAAGTTACTTGAATTACATGGCTGTGTCTATTCCATACCACCAAACATCTGGCAAAAACTGAAGAAGAGGATGTCTAGGATCCAGACGTTTAGCTGTGGTCGTGCAGGCGAGCACCTGTGCACTGATGCAGTATCTCAGCCACAAGCTGGGAGTCTGTGCCCATGGCCCTCTTTCTATACAGGTCATCTCTTCCCGTTAGCCAGCGTGAAGCCCAAATTAGATTAAAAATGTGTTTATCTCTAAGTTTGGGCTTTAAGTTAAACGAAAACAGAGGAGCTGTTAAAATCCGTAATATGATGAGCCACACTTTCTGCTATGAAAATGTAAGAGACACTGGTTTCAGAATGGCAGAGTAAAGACGTACCAACACCATTGCCTTCTCTCAGCAGTCACTGAGGAACAGCAAGGAGAACAGGTAACAGAAATACACATCCATCTTTAGAAAACTAAGAGAAGCCTATAAACACAATACATGAAGGCAGAATTTGGAGCGATGGATTTAAAGTGATGGATATCCCAATTACCCTCGTTTGATCTTTATACAGTATATGAATGTATGGAATTATCCCATATACTCTAAAAATATGTACATCTATTATGTATCAGTGAACAAAAAAGAATTTGGGAAGAGGAATAGCAAATGACTTAGAGAGAAAGAAAGGCAACCTGTAGCACCCACAAGGGCGGTTGGAGGGCTGTCTACGAGAAGTGAGAAGAGCTGATTTTCCATATAGAACCCCCAAAGGCACAGGAATAGGGGAAACTAGGCAGGCGGCTGCAGGATCATATTAAAATCTAATAAAGAACAGTAAGATCTCTCTAAATTCTGTACCCACACCCAGTTCCCAAGCGACTGGTTGATTCCCTCTCTCCTTGCAGACACTCAGGGCAGCAGTGGAATTCCTTCCAAAGCCAGAGAATTGAGGGACAGCCAGCCCGCCGAGCAGTGAAGCAGCCTCCATTTCCCCCTCCCCGCCTGCTCAGACTCAGAACACCAGCCTGAGAGTGAGAGTCCCAGAGGGGGACTGGAGGATGCTGCCCTGGAGAGAACGCTTGCAAGCAGTGCTATTTGGAGACCTTCAGTTTTCCTCAAGCAGGACCACTGGTGTTTTAAGCCCAACACATGTATACAGAGCTTTCTTGTCAGGCTTTCTAGGTGCCTTACTTTTAAAAAGTGAACACCCGAGGATTAGGAGACACACAAGGAAAAACTCTTAACGTGACCGAGATGAAAACGAACAGAATAAAAGAACTCAGAGGAAACAAATATGATACAGGGAAAAAAACTTCAGAAAACTTCAACATCATCAGAGATGTGAAAGAACATATTGCATCTATGAAAGAAGAACAAAATTATAAAAACAACAATTAGAGAATAAGGAAAAGCTTTTAGAAATTAAAATATTTTAACAAATTAAAAATTCAATAGAATAATTGGGAGATAAAGCCAACTAAATTGCACGTAAAGTGGAAAGAAATCATAAAGAAATGGGCAATATGAAAAAAATAAAATAAAAACAAGAAAAATGGAGGATCAATTCAAGGGATCCAATATCCAATAGAAATCCCAGAAAACGGGGATTAAGACAACAGTGGATGGGCAATTAGTAAAGACATAATATAAGAATATTTCCTAGGAAATTTCCAACAGCATGATTTTCTAAATTTAGAACACATCCCGACGTATAGCTCAATATTCGAATGAAGATAAGATGTGAAGACTGAGATCATCATCACCATTAAGAACTGAAAACACAGTTTGGCCATGAAAGAGTACAAGGCCCTGGACTTGGCCTCCTGGAGGAAACAACTAGAAAGCCGGACAAAGCAGAAAAAACAACCGTCCTCAGGCATTGAGCCATAGCAGCGCAGGACTGTGATCCTCGAGAAAAGGGAAACAAACAAAGCAGCCTGTGATCACCTGGGCTTTCCGTTGGAGGCAGTTTCTCCAGGGCAGCTGCAGTGGTGCAGAGCCAGGAAAGGGAGCTGAGGAAACAAAGATCAGAGACCAGAGAGGCTGAGGCGGCTGCAGGTCGGTCGTGAAGCAGAGTTCTGGAAAAGAGGTGATAATATTAAGCTTCATTTAAACTGTCAATGTATAAAATGAAAATAAATTATTTTCTGTCTATTTTTATAAAGACTGCAACTTTTATCTAACTGTTCCAAGTAGTTCATTTTACTTCAACATATGGATTTGTCAGCAGAACAAGACTGAGAAGTGACATCAGAGGAAGAGCAAGAAAGGCTTCAAGGAAATAAAAATAACCAGCCACAGGTACGTAAAAATTGACATTGAACTTTCTGGCTTAACAGTGTTTTCTCTGGTTTAATAATGTAGCATAGTCCAGATGCAATTACCTTTTAGACTAGCCTTCTAGAATCAATAGATCACAGTTTAATATTTAATTTTAGAAACATTTTACCTAGTTTTAAAACTTAAAATATTCTTAGAATCCATAGTAACTTATAGCTAATCTTTATTCTTGGAATACAGGGAAAAATTTTTCGTAATCCTGCTTGCTTTTCCATTTTTATAACCTCCTTACATGATAACATCAAAGACTGAATCATGTCATTAAGCAGTAAAAATTATGAACAATCTAACAGGGATGGCCACTCAGCTGGATTCATGTTAAAGGGATAATCATTCGCAGTGGTTTAAAGTTTGCAGTTTTATATTGC
>RJWJ010017142.1:0-33431 GCA_004363605.1 Indri indri
TGGAGAAATAGGAGAGGTGAAATTTATAGGGTGTCTGTTTCACTTGTAAAAGGAGACTTAGGTTTCCCTGAACAATGGAGGTTATAAAATCAGTCCTGCATACTAATTTAACTGACTTGGTTAACTGGATACCAGCAGGTTTTTTACAATCTTCACACTCTTGGTTATTTGGAAAGTATGATGTCTGACGGTACAACCAAAAAGAGTGTCTTTAAATACCTAGTGACGTGTAATAAAAAGATAATAAGGCTGTTGTTGTCTCTCTTTGTTTCTTTCTCTCAAACACACACACACACACACACACACACACACACACACACACACACACACACACAGTAATTAATTTGTACCTCCGAGCCTCCTCCCCAAAGCACTAGCCTGGGATTATATGATGATCAACCCTATGGACTAGTCATTGGCCCAAAGTGAGTCCCAGCTTTCTCTGCGTCCCCTCTTAATGAAGCTGCCAACCTTGAGCTAAAACAAAAATACAGTTTGCCTTTGAAAATGAAATGCCATTCTGTAAAATAAGAAGTTAATATTAACCTGTTCAAATGAAAGAGTGTATGTTAACATCTGTGCTTATCAAAACTGGAGGTTTAAAACATTTTAAATAGAAATAGTATTAATACTCAATATTTATTGTCTATACTGTCAGGCACTGGACTAGGCATTTTATAGGTAGTATCTCATTTAATTTTTCTCTGAAATAAAAAGTAATGTATTTTGTCACTTCTCAAGAAGTCAGGAAAGTAAGGATTAGAAAGGTTAAGTAGTAGGTACACTTAAATGGTAAAAAAAAAAAAAAAAAAGATTTGAAACCAGGCAGTTAAATCCAAAGAACATTCTCTTAAACAACAGTCTCTGAATAGTCACCTTTCTGTCTACAAGTTCACCTTTTAACAATTACCTTTTTATCTGCAGCACCTACTAAAGGAAAGCAGGATTATAGATATGGTATTCGTTCATTTACAAACTCAAAATACATCTATTCATCTTAAATTGCTTTTCATCAGGGTAAAGAAAGCACCTTTAAAAACACAGATTAAAAAAAGCATTATTCCTATTCTAGCCAGCAGAATTAAATTTTCTTAAGAGCTAGAGGGAACCTCTTGTGTTTGTGAATTTTTCTTGTGTCTGTGTTTGATACGTGTCCACAATATGTGTGTGCTTGGGGTCACTTCAGAGGCCATGGGGATAAAGGATTAAAGGAGTGAATCATTTTTCATTTTAGTTCATTTAAATTTGTTTTGTAATTAACTCTTCATTGGAAGGGACATTACATTTCACATGTTTACTTAGCCCCTGGCTCTTGTGAAAGGAACAAATTTCTGAGTTTGAAGTCCTTTAAACATTGTGAGGACAACTCAAGTAGTTTGCAGCAATTGTGTTGCAAGCATTTAGTGACACATACCGAATGTGAGCATAAGATGTGTTCTCACACATGAATTCATCCAGTCATTGAGCACCTCTTGTATACCAGGTATAGTATTTTGCTGGGTAATTACAAAAACTCCATGAGCTAAGAATTACTATCTTCATGTGATATATGAGAAGCTAAAGGCTCAAAAGAAACTTCGACAGAACCCAAATCATAAATAACAGAGCCAGAATCAATGCTTCATTTTCCACATCTAGTATGCCTTGTACTAGACCCTGGTAACAGAGATCTCTGTAGCATTTGTTTTTCTTAATGTCAGGATTCTGTGGCTTTCAAACAGACAGACTTGAGGTTCCACACCCTGGGGTCCTCTGTTATAAAAACCCCACAAGTTCCTTAAAGTTTACAAAAACATTATTGGCTAAAAGAGATCATCGCTAACTCCGTTATACAATCCCAATTATTAATATATCTTTCATTGAAATGATGGATTTTGTGGAAAATAATCCACTCTATCTAGCTGGACCCAGTTTCAGGATAAATTTCCAAATCAGTTTAAACTAAGGAGAGAACCTGGAGCAGAAAGCTGACATATCTTGTTAGTGGCACATGGTAAACATCACTGCGAAAACTCTACTGGAAGTCTATGGGACAGCTTCCTGGATTCATGGACTCTCTAAAATAAAAGATAAAGTTGCTGTTGGAAGGCATTTTTCTAGGGATCAAAGCTATATTCCATGTTTAAAGGATTCCATGACCCAAAATGATCACATTTACTGATGGAAGAGAAGCACATTAACCACCCATACTTCGCCCGCACCATGTACCCTAGTCCCGGGCATTAGCAGAGGCGTGTGTGCATGAAATGCAAGGGTACAAGGTTATCACCAGACAAGGTGCTAAGGGAAAGGAGCTATGTGCAGCACAGAGGAAGTGGTTATTCCTTGTTAGTACCAGGGTTGTTTGTCCTTCCCTATGGTGTTTCTCCCTATCGTGTTATTTTTTCCTGTGCAGCTGATATGGAGAGATGGGCCCTGTGTAGCCTACCATCTGGGAGAAAGCCTCTGCTATGGAAAACCCTAGGGTAGGAATCCTAGGGGGAAAGCTCTGCCTTAGACAATGTGGAAATTCTCCCTATACCTTGATAAGTTTGTCCTTGGATTCATACGTCTCTCTCTCTCTCTCTCTCTCTCTCTCTCTCTCTCTCTCTCTCTCTCTCTCTCTCTCTCTCTCAGTACAGTACTGCTGTACTGTACTCAGAACAGTAATCGCTAAGGTTAGAATATAAAACTTAGAAAAAGGGGGTAAGTTAGAGGCAAATAAAGTTCTCATTTCTTATACTCGTCATAGTCGCATGTGCCAAGGGTCCAATAGAGAAGTTTGGAGATAAGTTCCCGAGTGTTCAAAGGGAGTGGGAAATTATTGATAATTGGAAGCATCCCTTCTGCGTACCTCCCTTTAAACCTGTGATAGCACTGACACTTGGAAAAGAATTCGGTATCTCAGGATTCTAGTCACCCTGCCATCTTTTCACCATTGAGACAAGAAGAACAATGATGACTATTAAATTGCTTCTGTGTAGAGCAGGTTGAGTAGGTGGTGATGTATAAGAAGTGTTGAGTTTCTGCTGCCCATCTATCTAGGAAGGTTTGGTCTGTATTAAAGACACAGAAGGTCACCCTGGAAGTAAGGAACTCACACAAGAAAAAGACTGTTCTAAGACAAAGGCACTATCAAGCATCCACCTAGAAGTTAAGTGAAGCCTCAGAAGTCTCTCTGAGACAAACAAATGGGGAATTAATTTCATGTGTTTTAGACACAATTGACTTTCAGGAGGCTGTGGCATAGATGGCTAACTGTTAGAACTGGCATAATTGCCATTCAGTTTTTGTTGGGGACATTAGCTGTTGGACCCTTGTGGCAGCAAAGCAGCAAAGTTAAACCAGGATCAGTGGTGCTAAGGGAAGAAGGATCAAGGCCAGAGTCCACAATGCCAGTCCAGTAGAAAACCAAAATCTGCAACAATTTTAATCGAAATAATAAAATCTGCTATCCATTTTAAAAGACACAACAGCAGGTCACTGGTCTTCTGGGCTAGATAGAGGAACTTCACTGTGAGCTTTGGGGGACCAATGAATTAAAGCACACTGCTAGGGCAATTCTGACACCACCATTATCACCCATGAGAAGCCAGCCTAGGTGTGCATGGAGGACTCTGAGAGAGGCCCAAGAGGATGGGCTGAGCTGAAGATGTGAGCAAAGGAGGAAAGTCAGGCTGGATGCAGCCTAACAACTTTGTAATTGCAATGAATAAGTTCTGGAGACCTAATGAACGGCATGGGGACTATAGCTAATAATAATGTATTCTATATTTGAAAATTGCTGAGAGAGTAGATCGGTGTTCTCACCACAAAATTTAAAAAATAACTATGTGAAGTGATTGATATGTTAATCAGCTTGATTGTGGTAATTATTTTACAACATGTACATATATTAAAATATCACATTTTGCATCTTGAATATATATAATTTTTATTTGTTAATTATACCTTAATACAGCTAAAAAAAAAAAAAACAATCCAGAGGCTTTGATTTTCTCAGTGGCTTGAATCACTTGGAAAATTATAGTTTACATAGGCAAGCATAAAATGGAGTACCGGTTTACATAACAAGTCAGAAGGAGAAGGCCATGTAGGTGTATTCCATGCATAAAAACTGTACTTCCAAGATTTTGTTTGATATTGTAAAATACTGCAGAAATAGCATTTGTGGGTCATTTTTTTTAATTTAATGGAAATAATTTGAAATAAAGAATGTAAGAGGTTTAATTTAACATGCCTAAGCTAAGTGAATATTTGGAGCACAATGGCTCAGGTTAATATTTTATAAGCAGTTAGAAGTTGTAGAAAGATTCTTTTGACCCTGTGGTTTGGAGTTTAAGAACAAAGGGCATATATTCTTAAGCACACAAAACCACAGAGGTGAAGAATGATCATCAAATGACTGAAAAGAAATGGCACCAATAAAACAAAGCAGAGCTGTCAGAAGTCCCTAAGATCAATTTCCAGGCGTGCCTCTTAAAATGTGTTTGACTTGGACCAAGTTGCTTAAAGTTTTTATGCCCATGCTTTTCTCACTCTACTCAAGGATGATTATAATTGTTCTATTTCATAGAGTTGTTGTGAAGAGTACTTGAGATAATGTATATAAAGTGCTCAGCATGGTCCATGGCACATAATAAATAGTCATTAAAAATCAGCTGCTGTGGCAAAGGTGCAACTTGCCTATCTAATATACTCGCTCTTCTTGTTTTGTTCTAACAGAATCATGGCTTTGTTAGGAGTTGCATTGTGCCTCCTAGAGTGTTTTCCAGCCTATTCTGCAAGTGAATTCTATGTAACTTGTGAGTGTGGATCGAAGAAAGCTCCATCAAAACAGAGGCAGTTTTAACTGAAAGAACCCATTTTGATTTTACTCCTTCTTCCTGTCTGGAATCACAACTATGTTGCGTGAACTTCAGCAATCATCCTGTGACCACGAGGCAACCTGGGAGATGAAAGCCATGTGCTAAATATGATGGAGCAGAAATACTGAAAGACGCTGGGTCCCTGATAACAGCATGCAGCTGCCGTTAACAACACTCGATTGCCTCTTGTGGTGGTTAATGATATATATCAACTTGCCCAGGCCATGGCACCCAGCCATTTAGTCAAACATTATGTTTCTGTGAAAATAAGGTTAACATGCGAACAAGCAGACTTTGAGGAAATAGATTACCCTCCATAATGTGGAGGGCCCATCCCAATCAGTTGAAAGCCTTTATAATAAAGACTGACTTCTCCAGAAGATGAGGAAATTCCGCTCACCTGCCTTTGCACTTGAACTGTGTGATTTTTTCCCTGGGTATCCAACCTACCAGCCCCCTGCAGATTTTTATCTTGCCAAATCTTCACCATAACATGAGCCAATTCCAATTAAATTTCTCTCTCTTTCTCTCTCTCTCCCTCTCTCTCTCTCTATATATATATGTGTGTGTGTGTGTATGTGTGTGTATTTGTATATGTTATATAAATTTGTATATATGTGTGTATATATGTGTGTATATATATACATACATATATATACATGTACATGTACATATATATACATACATTATCATATTCTAGAGAACCCTAATACACTACCCTAAGATGATTTATTTCTCATTTAGTAAAATAAAACCTAATTTATGTAAACTTATTTTCCAGTTTTCCAGGTTTCTGTTACTTGCTGTTGAGTGCAACCCTCAGCTGTATATTGACGATTATTAATTGTTGTAATGGTATCATGATCACCATTATGTGTCAAAAGGCACAATTTGTTCCACACTTAAATCTTGTTGGAGATAAAGTGTCTCCAAACTTCAAACTGGTCACAAAAGAAAGCAGTAGAAGCAATAAAAAAATAACAGAGAAACGGGATCCCACTGAACTCTTGCTCTATTTTGCTATTGCTGCGAAGTTGTGGTCTTAAGACAACAGGGTAACACTTGTATGTCACAAAGGATCAGGGAATGACGAGGAGAAGTCTGTTCTCACTTTGAGCAGCCCGATACTCTCCCTCTGTATGCAAGCTGCGTGAGCAAGGGTGGAGTAAAACCAAGATGTTCATGGAGTTCAAGAGCTCCATGTTTACCGAGATGGTTTAAGTGTGACACTGCTGAACACATTTGAGTATCTGGGTTATTAATGTAATATCTAAGAGTACTATCCAAACATTTTCTAAGTCTCAGGTTCATTTCATTAAGTGCAATTTTACAGACTTGGTCTGTAAAGATAATGTTAAAAAGATTGCCCCACTCTTGTAACATTTGTGACCCCTTCATCTTTTCAAGCTCTGAGGAACCCCTGTGGGACCCCTAGGACTGTGCATAGTCAAGATAAAGAAAAGAAAAAAGAAGAAAAGAAAATGCTGATCTACAGATCCCATTGAGGATATGAGCCCTTCTTCAGTATCTAAGCATTGCCAAGATTAGATTCATTCTTATTTATCTCAATTCCATTTGATATCATGTCTATCATCTGCCTCATCCTATGTATTTATTATTGTCTCAAGATTCTATGTGCAAGTTGTAATGTAGCTTCATAAGTTTTCCTTTTCTGCCACTCTTCTGTATTTATTCATTCATTCACTTTTAATAACAGCAAAAATTCTTTGCCACATGAAATTACTCCCATCACACAAGTCATTTCCAACAATATTTGTTGAAAATGAATGTTCGCTGCTATGTGGAAAAATTGAGCATATCAAAAATCTGGGATTCCATTGTGAGCTACATTTAGGCAAGGATAAGTTGAGCAGAAATTTGAAAATGATAGTTAGCAGTGACTATCCTTATAACCTCTTGCTTTTGAAAGACAGTGTGAAATCTATTTGAAACCTTGCGATTTTCTTGTGTTTTATCATATATTGAAGAATGTCTTAAGGGTTAGAATTTATGTTTGAATATTTTAATGACCGTATCAAAATACCTAGTCCATTATTTGTAAGTATTGCAAACATGCTTTCCTTGAAGGTTGCAGAATTATATCAGATCATGTCACTTTGGGATAACATATGGAATATACAGATGAGGATATTAAAATGATATTCATATACTTTCACCCATCCAGACAGATTTCTTATACAAAATATGCCATACAATTAATTTCAAGGTATATTGCTAAATGTTATTCATAGAATTTTCAGGAAAAAAAGAAGAACATGATAAGCTACTTACTAAATTTAATTAAGAAATTAGAAGGAGTTGCTTTCAGTTTGAATATGGATGCAAAAATTTAGTTTTCTACTATCTCATCTTGAAGGTCATTGAAAAAAATAGTAAATAAAAAAGAAAAATCAATTTTCAGTGAAACAAGGAGACAGGTGGGAAGGGAGACACCAAACCAGATGGAGCGGCTACCAGGAAAAGTGTAGATGAAGCTGGCACACAGGAAAAAGTGGAGCTAATAGACGAGTGGAGAAGATTTGGTTCCGGTGGATCCCTTGCAAAAACAGAGGAAGCGCAGCTCCCAAAAGTGGAGAAACAACACCTACTTGCAAAAACACTAGTTTGCGTTTAGATACCTATTCTAAGAATCAAGGAAGATGGAAGTAAGTGAGGATTCCCGAAGAAAAAGACATTTTTACAGAATCTATACTGTCTCCATGACAGTAGAAGGGAATCTGTGTATAGCGGTTTTTTCTGCAATGAGCTGTTTATCTCGTGTAAGCAGAAAGAAGAAAAGCATGATCAAACTCAGACAAAAAAAAAGTGGATCTAAGCAAGCAAACAAACAATAACAATCAAAAACTCCAACCAGTTTGGAATATGTCCAAAAAACTCCTAAAGCAAATCACATATTAAGTAGCTGCTGGAGAAAGGAGTGTTTATCCCCTTGAATGATGTATACTGAAAAGGGAGCAAACACAGACTTTGCAAATACACTACATGAAAAGAAGGGGGAATGGGAATGAAAAGTAACAGAGTAAGTATTGTCAAACACAAAGTCTTGGCGCATAGACAAGAATGGTAACCAAAACTATCGTCAGGATTTATTGATTGATTGATTGATTGATTCATTTCTTTTGAGACAGGGTCTCACTCTGTTGCCCCAGTTAGAGTGTAGTGGTGTCATTATAGCTCATTGCGACCTCCAACTCCTGGCCTCAAGTCATCCTCCAGCCTTGGCCTCCCAAAGTGCTAGGATTTCAGGTGTGAGCCATGGCTTCCCACCAGGATTTTTTTTTTTTAATTGGAGAAAAAGCAAAACACAGAAACATGAAGAGATAGCAGGTAAACAGAGGAATTAAAAGTGGTGTTAATACAATTTTTTAAGTGAAAAAAAATAAAGTAATCACAGAAATAAAGGGAAAACTTGAAGGGAAAATGAGGAAATACCATATCTTCAAAACTTATCAGGAACATGGGGGACAAAAGTGAGAAAAGAAAGTTAAGCAAAGCAGAGTTAAATAAAAAGATAAAATTTATTAAAGAAAAAATGTAGTACATTTCACACTAATCACTAGAATAAATCCCTAATGGATCAAAGATTTATCTATAGAAAACTAAAAAATCAAAACATAAAATGCTGAAACTATAGGTAAGTTTACAAAATTGACGCAAAATTATGTACAAGAAATTAACCTCTTTCATGGTAAAAACTCACTGTAAAAAACACAAACAAAACACTTGTATATAATATTTGCTGCTTATATTAATAGATACTCAAAGGACTAACTGAAAGGCAAAGTGTATGATCCTACTATGTACCAAACAGGAAATACTCAAAAATATGCTAGACTGCAGTTACAACAAGCTAAAAACAAATTAAAGCTATACTAGGATATCATTTTTTCCTGTTGATGGTCAAAAGGTCTCAAATTGTGGCAGCCCGTGTTTGCTAAAGGATGCAAAACACACTGTTATACATTACCAGTGTGAGGTTACTTCTAGGAATTTATCCTAGAGATACAGTTGTACACCTTCAAAATAATGAACAGATGAAGTTAATGTTTCAGAATTATTTATAATATAAAAACATTGTAAACAGTTTAGTCGTCTACCAATAGGAGTCCTGTATACGTCTGGAAAATAGACTGAACTATACAACAATGAAAAAAAAGAAGAGAGGTTTCTGGATAATAATATGAATGAATCATCAGGGGATATTAGGTAGAAAATCATAAGTGCACAATAGTTTGTGCAGTTTTGGAAAAAGTGTGTGTGAGAGAGAAAGCCCGAGAGAGACAGCAGATGAATGGATGGATGGGCAGGTGTGTGGATAGACAGATGGAAAGAAAGATGAGTAGAATCACATGCTTGTATATGCATAAAATTTTTGGAAAAAATGTGCAAGGAACCTCTAATACTAATAATTTACTGGACGTGAATCTGGCTGCTGGTACAGGGTCTAGAGGGACACCGATCATAATATGATATGTACAATATTTATATTGTTTGAATTATAAATTCTGTGAAAATAATACCTAATCAAAATCTAAGTAGTTTTTTTTTTTTAATATTATAAGCATTTAATAGGTAGATGACCTACAGAAAATTCCTGGGTAACTTCAAGACAAAGCACCTTTACCTTGCCTGCAAATTTCAACAGCTCCTTCTTTTCTCCAAGTTGATATGTGAATTCTTGGGATGCACCGAGTTCAATGTTTAACCTCCAAGAATTTCCTGGAACTCAGGGAGCACATTTTAAGCAAGGTCAATGTATTTTCCCTTTTCTGCGTCTCCTCTCTGCTGATACTCCATTCTTGTATTCTAGGCTTCAGAGGTTTCTTCATTCATTCTATTCCAAGGATCCTCAAGCCACACAGGATCCCCACTTAATTTATTTTCTTAAATTTTCATGTATCTCTTTTCCTGTTTTTTCCAGTCACTTCAAAAGGCCGTATCATAAAAGAAGTCATGTTTTAGTTTTTTTGCATATGGGAAAACTGAGCCTAGAAAAATTAAACACCTTGTTCGAGGTCACACAGCATAAAAACAGAAGTGCAAACTGCATGTCTTGCATCTTCAGTGTCCTGTATTTTACCTCCTGTATTCTTTTATTTTAAATATGAGCCAGTTTTCATCTTGGACAAATTGTCATTATAAAGACAAATATTTCATTCCATTAACAGAGACCAATAAAATCAACTTCAAAACATGAACAAAACCTTCTTCTTATCACTAAGGTCACATATTTTATGCTCTCTATTAAACATTGTTTTGAAATTTTAAAGAGTTTCAAACATTATATTTTGGAGGGGGAAAAATCGATAAAACACATCTCTTTCACTCATACTTTACTAATACTTTTTTCCACCTCAGTCAGCAATTTGATAAAAACCATATGCTTACTTTAGTTTTAGTGCCTTAAAAAGAAAATCTAGTTATTCCCCAAGGATGTCACAATTTGCTCATTCCCCAAACTGGCATCACAATCCTTTATGCCCACAATTCGAACTGATAAATACATAATTTTCAGAGCCATCTTGAATGTGTTTATTATTCATAACCTACCACATAACATGTCAAATTGTGGTCTCTACCCTGATTTTTTTTTTTTTTTAGGATAAGTTATCCTTCGTTTTATCCACAAGTAATTTCTCCTCTTCATATATTTACAATCCTTCTATGTTTCACCCTCCAACAATAGCTTACCTAGCGACCGATGAAGGACTCTACAAGAAATGATCTTCATTTGTCTGAATTCAGTTTGTGCTGCTATAACAAAATACCATAAACTGGATAGGTTATAAACAACAGATATTTACTTCTCACAGTCCTGAAGACTGAAAAGCCAAAGATCAAGGCACTGGTGTCTGGTGAGGGCCTGGTTTCTGCTTCATAGATGGCTCCTTTTTGCTATGTCCACACACAGTAGAAGCAAGTGGTGAACGAGCACTCTGGGGTCTCTTACAGGGGCACGAATCCCATTCATGAAGGCTCTGTCCTCATGGTCTAATCACCTCTCAAAAGGCTCCACTTCTTCACATCATCACTTTGGCAGGTAGGATTTTTACTTATGAATTTTGGGGGCCACACAACCATTCAAGACTATAGAACCATCTGATGCTTCCATTTTTCCACTTTATTTTCCTTTTGCCTTCAATCAGACATTCATCTAATGAATTATGCAATTACATCTTCCTAAATCTCCCTTTCCCATCTCTTTTTGCAGCCTTAACATTGACCAATATTATATATACATCAGAACAAGAATCTCTTGGAGTGGAAATTTTTAACATAAATTTTTATTCTTCACTCAATCCCATTCCTCCTCCTTCATGCTCAATTCCATATCTTCCAAAGCCTTAAGTTTGGAATAGAAACTTATCTATTTTCAGTGTATAGGCAGTCTGTACCTGTAACAATGTTTATATTGTATGTCTTTTGAATCCTTTCTTTTTTTAATATTATAGAAGCAACACTACCCATTTGTGACAACTCTCACTTTTCTAAACGTTAGTATAAAAAGCATTTCCAGGACACTAGAAAAGACACATGCTACATATTGTGAGTGAGTGAAAACATTAGTATGTCATATTTTCAGTCTTAAGAGCTCACAATATAATTGTAGAAATATCCATATATAAAAATAGCTCCAGGATAAAGCAAATGTTTGAGATATACCATAACTGCAAACGAGGCCCAAGGGATGCCACAGGTCATTTTGTTCAGGGGAATATAAGAAGAGTTAGACACAGTGGAATTTCAACTGTCTAAGAATTTTCATACGATTTTACCAGAGGGCAAAAGAATGTGGGAGAACAGGAAGTATCAGACAAGTCCATTCCGACTTTGACTGCTAACTTAGATAAGAGCGAGGTTTGAGGAGTCATGACAGACCAGTATGATAAGAAAATAAGGCAGGGGAAATAGGTGTCTGCAGTCAAGTATTACTCTAGAATCATGAAGCCTTGGAATTTGGAGCCTGACAAGAAATGTAAGATATTTTAGTTCACTCACCTTACACAATGGATGAATAATAAAGAATCACAAAAGTATGTTACTGGCATAAGGTCACCAACACAAATAGGGGTAAATTCAATATCAGAATTTATATCATACACTTCCCAGACAAGAGATCTGTCACCTGCAGGCCAGTGGCAGATGCCCATTAATGCCAGGAGGGACCGCTTTACATTTGCTCTTGTCATATTCCTTGAAGTAGGTGGAGAAGATGTATAAGAAACTATTGAAAGCATCTAAAATTCCATCCATAAAATTGGAAAGATTCCACTTTTAATGTGAAAAATTTTGATAAAATAAAAAGAAGAGATTTGATGTTAAGTGTGGCAGAAGTTGAGGGAAGTCATTGCAAAGCTTGCTGGTCTAGACAAAGAGTCTGTCATAGAAGACAGTATGTGGAAGAATCTCAGTTGCTGAAGAACCAGGGGTGGAGCATGCCAGAAAGTAGGAGGAAAAAAAGAAGAATGAAGGGCTTCAGCTCCTAAAGAAAGCATCACCCACTTTGGACATTTGCTTAAAACTAATGCTAGTAACTTCCTAGCAATGATGATCTTCTAGAGACATATATTTGTTGTTATTAGTGGTGTTGTTATTTAATTTATCTGTAGATACCCACACTATAGAGAGACCTTAATTATATCAACTTATATCTGAATGTCTTCATCTTAAGCCTCTCAAATTGTAGGTTTTAAAAGGAGTGTAGAATTTATGGTTTTTTTGTGTGTTTATTTTGAAGTGTACTAGAAAAGAAAGATTTTATATGGATTTTCAGCTACATACATAGGTATTGGACTTTTAAAATAACTTCACAAGAAAGAATGTCTTTAGCTGTGTTTCTGTACTACTTTAAAGGCAATATAAAATGGTCCTTAGAGCGAGAGATTCTAGAGCATCGCTGTCTGCTCTCGAATCCCAGCTCTGCCATTACTTATGTGACCTTTGAGCCTTAGTTTTCTCACTCGTAAAATGGGAATTATTATAGTAACCTTCATAAGCATGCTGTGAGGATTAACTGTTAATATAGAAGGCACTTAGAATGCTGACTACTACATACCAATTTTTCTAATGTTACCTATTATTATCAATATTAAGATAATCTGTGTACTTTCTATAATAGTTGAGTAAATTATTCATCATATATGACTCTTCGCTAGTGTATACAATTCAAACTGGAAAAGCTTAAAGATAACTATTTCATAACATTTTCAATCCAAGTATTGAATTAAAATTCTCCACATAGCATAATTTTGTTTTATTTGGACACATACACACAAACACACACAAAAGCATTCATCATGTGATTTTTATTTTGTCAAGCCAATTTGCAAAAAAAAAAAATTCTACTCAGTAAGGATTTTTTACTTGGATACGAAGAAAAGTTAAAGCTAAACTCTATAGGATTACAATAAATAGTATAGTTCTCTTGATGAAATAATCCTTCTATAAGGGAGAATGAATATGAATACATTTAATTAGCAAACCCTAGAGCAAGCAATCGCACATTTAATTTCATATAAATGAAATATAATGAATATATAGTAGAAGCTCTCTATGTGGTTCATTCATGGAGTCTAACCACATTTGTATTACAAATATCCAAACATAAATAATCGTGAAGATAGATATTTATATCTCTTTTTAGCGTGAAATATTCCAAATTGAGGAAGCCCCTACCTATTCTCTTTTAATGACACATAGAAAAAACTGTTTCATGATTTTCTCTCCAGTTCTGTTTCCCATCAGCTGTGCTGTCTCCACCTTGGTCCGTTACTCAAGCGGGCCTGATATGGGGGGTTCCTATGGGAGTCTCGCTCCACTCCTCTCAGTGGTAAGACCATAGATTGCTTTTTTAAAAATTGTATCCATTTATTAGTATATCATTTTAAAACAATTGGTCCTATGTTAAAGATAAAAAGCTTTGTCATTTCTGCTTTGTTTATTATTATTAGGGAAAAAATGTACCTAAAGACAACAATTGTTGATGATAATGCTACAGAAAATAATTGGCATCACCTATTAATTTCATTGATCTTATACAATTATTATTATAAATTCTATTGTTCTTCTTCATGTGTTTGTGATTTTGCCTTCTTTATAAGAACACTTTTTTATAAAAACACTTAACTAAAACTCTCTTATATATTACTTAATTCAATGTATTTGCACAATTTAGGAGCCTCGTGTCTAACTCATCAACACGTAAATACATAGAAAAGATGTGATGTGTGGATAGCAAGGAAGGGGACTGGGAGAAAAAGGTATGAGACACAGAGTTTGGGACTGTGACGTGAGTGTATCGCAAGAATGAGCAGAGACCCTGGGAGCTAAGCCTCATGCCAAGAGCAAGTGGGTGCAGTGGCTGAGGATAATGAGATAAGGACACTAAGGAACTTGGTGCAATAGAAAGAACTTTCAATTTACTCTCAAAATACTTGGTTCACATGCTTATTCTATTACTTCTTAATTGCGTGGCTTTGGGCAATTTACTTCATTTATTCTTCTGTAAAATCAAATTAACACTGACTCTATTACTGTAACATTGTGAGAGTACAATGACATTGTTTTAAAGCAGCTTTATCGAAGCATAATATTCAAAATACATTTCACCCATTTCAAATGTATAATTTTATGAGTCTTAAAAAATATACAGTATCATACAGTCACCCTGACAGTAATGATATATGATGTTTCCATTACCCCAAATGTTCTTCTTGCCCCTGTACAGTGAGTGGATCACAGCTCCCAGCCCCAACCCCCAGGGACCTCTGATCGGGGTCACTGTGATCTATCACTATACCTGTGTCTGGTCTAGAATTTCATTTAAATGAACCATTTAGTATATAATTTGTGGCTGGCATCTATCATTTGCCATAATGTTTTTGAGAGTGTGGTTGCATATACCAGTAATTTCTTTATTTTCTATATGTTAGGATTTTTGTTTGTTTATTGCCTAGTAGTCTGTTTACGGATGTAGCACAATTTGTTTACCTATCAACTTTTGATAGCAGTGGAGATGGTTTTCAGTTTGAAGCTATTCTGAGTAAAACTGCTCTGGGCATTCAGTTACAATTCCTTCTGTAGACATGTTTTCATTTTCGTTGCTTATATAAGTGGTAATTCTGTGTTTCATAATAAGTATCTGCTGAGCTGTTTTCCAAAGTGGATCTACGTTTTTGAGTTCCCAACAGCAATGTATGAGCTTTTCTGGTTGCTCACATCCCCAAATACATTTGACAAAAATAAATAAATTGGCCATTTTGGGATGTCATCTTATCTGATTGTGGTTTTAATTTTCATTTCACAAGAAATGTGCTTAGTTTCCAGTTGTACATCTTTTGAGCAAAGTATGTTTTAAAATAACTTGACCATTTACTTATATTAATAGAATAGTTTGCTTATTATTGAGCTGAAGTGTTTTCAAACATTCAGTATACAAGTCCTTTATCAAATATTAATATATGGTTTACAAATTTTTTCTTAATATTTAGGAAGCTAGCATGTCTATGCATAATAGATATTCAATAAATATTAGGAGGATTTGATTCCAAAGGTATCTGAATTTGAAGGAGTCTGACTACAAAGGCATTCCAATGCACTATACAAGAAATATTTATAAAAATATGATCGAAATGATTTCAAAGTTGCTTAATGCAATTAGATGTAAAATAATTCTACTGTTGCAGTATCAAATCTAAAATTAAGATACTTTCACCAAAATTTAATGACAAACTCTATAGGAAAGGTGTTAGCATTAGTCATTATCATTAAGGATGTAGCAGTACCACACCCAACATTTGCAAAACTTGCTTTGTGTTCCTTATTTAAATCTTCCTAACCCTTATTTAAATTGCAATCTTATTGTATGAAAAGAGAAGCAAAATAATATAGCATTTAGCAGTTCACATCCAGTAGTCAGACAGACATATGTTTGTGATTTTGGCAATGGACTTAACCTCTCAAAGCTTCAAATTCTTCATCTTCAAAATGAAACAAAAACTTCTTACCTCATAGGGTTGTTGTAAAGATAAGAAAAGACAACAGCACAACATTCAGGATGATGCTTGGCACATATCAAGTGCATAAAACAGTTTAGCTTATTATTTTGGTAATTATTCCAAGTTTCAATTAAAATGTAAAATTTAAATTCTAGCATAAATTGTCTGTAAGCCTGCAAAAGGAAGCAATGGATTACAAATGCAGGTCTTCATTTATGTGGTAATTTAAATGATAAAAATACGTCTGAAATTTTACTGTTTCATGACACATAAATTAACTTATTTCAATCTTCTTCCCTGCCACATCTTAAAAGAGCCATGGTGCCACGTTTTAAGACATTAGGTCAGTGGCCTTAATAACTTATCTGAACTCATTTTCCTTCGTTTTGTCTAGTATGCATTCACAAATGTGTTTTCTACTTGAAAAAGAAAAGAAAAAAAAGCTGAAGCTAACGCTATTTTCTAATCTTACCCAATTCCTGGAGATTTTATCTAATTTGTGTAAAGTAAAGGGAGCCGCTCCTTGGAAATTACTATTAGCATAAGCAAAGAACTTAGAGCTAATGAGTTGGGTAGGCACCTAATATCAATGCGGGCTCGGAATGTCTTGCAGGAACTGAAAGAGCTGTGTCTACAGACAGTTGAAAACAAAACTTCAGTACTAGTGTCAAAAGCAGTAACTGTGGCAACATTTAAGGAACAATGTTGACCTGGGTTATGTACTTTTGGCCTGTAGATTGTGATTACAGATAAATTTGAGGAGACATTCTGTAAAAAATACCTGAATAAATTATTTAACATGGATTTGTTAAAAGAAATAAAATAATTCGTTGACAAGAATAAAATCTTTAAGGATACCTTTACATGTACATATATAGGAATCTAATATATATAAAATACTAACACATACTTAACAGTATTGTGTGTATATATATTATATACACATCATATATAATATATATGAATGTATATATAATACATAATACATATATGATTTTTTAGTAATGCACATTGCACATATATTGCTACTTTATGGGTCTTATATTACATATCAATCCCACCATTCTAGAATATTGGTAAAATCTTTAGTTAAATGTGATGAGGGATTTAGGCCCAGGCCATTCCTCTTCTATTTCCATCTTCTGGTTCCAGGCCACTCCGATCTGCTTAAATATTCCTCATTGATTTAATCTCCTCCCTTAATGTCCAGACTTTTTCTAAGCTCAGAGCTCATACATTTTTGCAAGAGGTATCAGGCTTGATAGCTAAAACACTTCCAAGTGAGCTTTCGAAAACACATAAAGTTCAGCAGCAGTTATTTGCAATGTGTAGCAATATGTATTTTTCTTTCCTTTTGCATGAGTATCGTTAAATGTGGCCACTGCCAGGGATATTTTGTAAATCCACTCAAAAAAAAAAAAGTCTGGCTCAAAATTTGTATGAATTCCTGTCTGCAGCTCAAAAGGCAAAGTTGTTAGAGATCTGTGGCATCGGGAAGGCAAAGAAAAACTTCTGAACTAGTTTTCTTTTTGAATGCTTGATACAGATAAGCTTAAAGAGTTATTTACTTATTTTTTTATGATTGTGCCCTGTTAGTCCTTCCTCCTCCACTTTATCTAAACTACCGCTGCCCCTGAAGAGTTTCATGTTCCTTTGCTCATGGCCCATCCAGACATTGGTACTGTTGTCTACTCATCATTATCACGGAACTTTGCTCTTTTCTATGCCCTTTTTTTTGTTTTGTTTTGTTTTGTTTTGGTTTGGGATTTTTGTTTGGTTTTGTTTGTTGGTTTCCCAATGTACAGAAGGAGAGGAAAGATCTGTAGCCTTCTGTTGCATTGATCTGCCAACAAATAACCTTACCGAACTATTGTTTTGGCCCATACTCACACAGGCGTCCTGCTAAGCGCCTCCGTGGGTTTAATGCCTACTTACTCCTCCCTGAATTTTTTGGAAAGACTGAATTAATTCTTGGAGGAATGTGCTACAATGTTAAATATCAACAAACAAATAAATCTGGACTTGACCCAATGTAAATGACAGCCTGAAGTAAATCAGAAACCAAGGATAATTCAAATTTAAAAACATGTTCTTCTTCTCTCTAGCAGCTTATTTTTCTGATAGGTAAGGAAACAAACATTCAAAATAACTGGGGTTCAGCTAAAATGTCATTGAATTTTCATCAGTAAAACCAGAACATTTTACTCTTACATTTAAAACTCTACAGTAAATTTTAGAAGTAAATAGTTGAAAATCCTGATCGAGCAAAACCTCCACCAGGATAACTTCTCATGATTGGTGTTTACTGTGTTGGTTCAGCCCGTACGGTGGAGTCTACCAAGAATAACAGTACCATTGATTTAATCCCTTTCTGGCAGGCCTTTAACTGAAATTTAATTATGTTGCTTTTTGTCTGCAACCTTCCCCCAAGGTTTCTGTGATATTAGAATACCTCCCTTAAGTGTTATGAAAAGAGCATTAGAGCATTTTTCCTCTGATTATTTCATAACATAACAGAGCAGTTCCTTCTGCCAGCAAGACCACAGAACTGTTTTCAATAAAACAGTTTTTATTTTTTTCCATTTTATAAAGCATAGATTAAACATCAATTAGTCATAGCTAAGTTTCAACATTTTCCTTTTACAATGATCTTTTTATAGCTAGTTCTGAAACAACACAAATAGGGTCCTATAATGAGTGAACAATGGCATAGTCTTGTGCTTAATAAAGGATGAGGATAGTTGGCTTAGTCAATCTTGGACTGTTCTGCAATAATTTCATGCTGAGCAATTATTTCTATATTCCTTTAAAAAGGTGGAAGCTTCAAAAGCAGGGGGGAGTGTGTACTTTTACAGCTAGAAATATCTTGTTAAATAGTTATGGCTTTCTGGATTTCTTTCCTTCCTCTTCTCCAAACTCATAAAATCGAAAGTGGTCAAACCAAACGTGTACTAAACCACAGTAGCTTCCACATCTTATGGTCACCAGTGTCAATTCTTGTCATTTTTGTTTACTATTATTGGCTTGTCACAGGCTCCATATCTCCAAAAATAATCGAAAATGAAAACAAACTTTTCTGTGTGTCCTTTTTCTCCCCAGCAATGTGTCAGCCTGGGAAAATGCTCTCTTTGAAAAGAAAGCAGAGCTGACATATAATTGTTGCCTTTACCCCAGCTGTTACTGACATTACATGCTGAACCTTCCTTGGAGACACAAAACCAATTTTGATGTGACACTCTGAAAAGTCACCACTGGTACTTTACAAATAGTTCAAGGTCACAGAAATCTTGCCCTAGACACTTTTGGGTAAACCTCTAGAGGACTTTTCTTTCTTGGGGAAAGCTGTGTTTTTATTGATTTTGCAAATTGTAAAGTCTAACAAAGGAAAAGCTATCATGAGGGAAAAAAAAAAAGCTAAGTACAAAATCAATGCTTTTGCATTGAAATTTTGAAAAGCAATTCCATATAGGTGTTATGGTAAAAGAGAAGCTAAAAATTTCATGTTTAACTTTTGAAACTTGTATACAGGGATAGATGAACCTGAGGTGGCATTTGGTGTAAGATTTAATTTTTATTACTTAACTATAATTCAAGTCATTTACTAAAAATTATTGTCATTCAGAGTAGCCTATCTATTACATTGATATTTTAGTGTCAATATTATTTTTCTTTATTATAACTTTTCTTATTCAATCAGCAGTGTATTGCCTCACAATATTCTAATCAAAACTATTTTTTGTAGTGCCATCAGCTGGTAACTAATGCTGTGTGAGTTTCCTTTCTTGTCAGTAATTTCTAAGACAAAGGAATCTGCTCTCATTTGTTTCTTGCCTTTGACGCCTTATCAAGGCTGAAATTATCTTATTAGTTGCTAAGAAGTTAAATTGGCCAATCAGCTAAGGAAAAGCAACACAATTAACATAACAAAGGATCAAGAAGACCTCAGTGGTCTTACTTTATTTCTCAGCTTGCCAACCATCTAAAGTACACTGCACAATAATCAAAGTGGTTAATGTGGCTCAAAAACTGAACAGGCCTAATGCTCATGCTATAATCTTGTAATTGTTGTCTCATTTTCACTTATTTCAATACACAAGGAAATTTATACTTAAAACCTGCATGAATTGGGTTGATAAAGATCAATTTCTGAATAAAATGCCACTATGAAAAAACACCCATTTGGGAAATAATGGACTCTTATCTATGCTTTTATTATATCATCATCTTTTAATAATATTCTCATTCTTTGAGAGGTATAGGATAAGAATTAATACATTTAATTTATAAAGTTTATGATTCCCATTCACATTGAGGCTATTTTGGAGACAGAGCCAGTTTTTTCCAGACATGTTGCTTTGTCTTAGACCAATACAGATAGAGAGAGAGAGAGAGAGATAAATAGATAGATGACAGAGTCTACCACCACTCCAAGCAACAGGTTTCATAACAAATTTATGATATGATTGGATCCATAAAGACACAATGACAAATCCCATTAAATTTAGCAAATGTTCATTGGATGCAGGATAGAGTAAGACATTATATTGCATTGCAATGAATAAGGAAATGAACATGATGTGCTATCTAACTTAGCCACTTTTAATGTAATTCTAATTATAATAGCCATTTATCAAGTATTTCCTAAGTGCTATGCATTTTCCTAGGTTTTTGCAAAATATATTTATTTCTAATCCTTATTGCAATCTTGGAAAGTATCACAACTCCATTTATACAAATGAAGAAACTGACCACCAGAGGAGTAAGGTGATTTGCCTGAGGTCATAGGGTTCTAAGTGAAATAACTGGAATTTGAATCCTTGTCTGTTGGACCTAAAAATCCATATTTGGTACATGAGACCACACTAATCCAGGAAGGAACTTGAAAATTGTACAAATCACTCTATTCTTGAACAAGATGTGATCATTGTCATTTGAGACATAAATAATTCTACTGAAATTCATGTCTGTACTTTTGACATCAGAGAAACAATTTGGGGAAAATGTTAGCTTTATTGCAAGCCTTGGGGTAAGCAGTAAACAGATCAACATGAAGGCAAAAAAAGCAAAAAACAAATCCAGGTAAATGGAACAATGAAAGAAAAACATGACCCTGAGAATCATTCATTATTTTTGACCATAGCTTACCATGCCATTGATTTATATAGGATGTCCTACTAGATATTAAAACTAATAAATATATATGTCCAATAAATTAGATTGGCATTATTGTACTGGGTCTTGTATTAGAAGATTAGATTATTATTTTTAAATGAGAACAGTTGATAAGGTTATCATTTTTCATACGAAAAAAAGAGTGGACAATAACGTTAATCTTACAATTAGAGAGTAAAGATGTTTGAGGCAGAGAGATTGAGGTGGTGGTTGTAACAGCACGTACAATATATAAAATGGACCTGAACAAAAATGTCCAGTTGCAGAAAGTAAGGAAAAGAGACAGGTACAGGTTAAAGATACTTAATAGGCATGATTTTGAATGTCAGGAAGAATTATGGTGACAATAATAAAATAAGGAATTAGATGTGGACATGATTGGAGATGGTCTTTGCATTGGAGAATTGGTTACTATCCTGTGTCTCTCATCACATTCAGAATATTTCTTGTCCTCCATACACATCTCAATAAATATAATTGATTCAATTACATAATTGCTACAAATGGATCCCTACATATAAAGAACCCCAGGAACAAAATAATATAATAGAAAAACATAAAGTTCCTGTTAATTGAAATTTTCAGTCCTAAGTGTAGCCAAATGATTTGGAGTTTACCCAGATTCAGCTATAATTCTTCATGTTGAAAAAGGATACAATATATAATACATATCTATTATGTGAGTCAAAGGAGATTAAAAAGATAAGTAATATAGCATGATGCCTGATAAGAAAGGTGTTTAACAAGTATTAAATTCCTTCTAACCTTTCAAGTACTGCAAAGGTCATGTTTTATTTAGATTAGGGTCCACAAACTTTCTGTGAAAAGTTAAATGGGAGATATTTTAGACCTTGCTGGCAAATATAGTCTCTACTGCAACCACTCAACTCTTCTGTTGTAGAACAAAAGCAGCCATACACAATATATAAACAAACATGTCTGTGTTCCAATAAAACTTTATCTTAAATAAGCAGTATGGTGGATTCGGCCTGAGGGTGGGATTTTGACAACTCGTAACCTATAGCTAAAATTTTCTGGACAATGCAGACAGATATAATTTTATTGTGGGTAAGAAAAAGATACATTAAATCAAGGATAGTCATTTTATAATTTGTGTAATCTATTTCATCATTTTAAATATTAAATATACCTATCAAAATATAATCCTGCTCAGTTTCCCATCTTAAAAAGGAAAAAAAAAAACCCTCCTTTTGACACCACCTCTATCACTTATTATCTATCCCATTTCTTTGTTTCCCTTTAAAAGTATCTGTCACAATTTCTCTCCACCTATTATCTCCAAAATTGACCCCATCAAAGTCATTGTTACCACTTACTCTAAAGAAACTGCTCTTTCTGTATCTGAGATGATCATATGGCTTTTGTCCTTTATTCTGTTGATGTGATGTATCATGTTTACTGATTTGCATACTTTGAAACATCCTTGCACCCCTGGGATAAATTCTACTTGATCATGGTGTATAATCTTTTGATGTGCTGTTGGATTCAATTACCTAGTGTTTTGTTGAGGATTTCTACATCAACGTTCATCAGGATATTGGCCTGTAATTTTCTTTTTTTGTTGTGTTCTTGTCTGGTATTGGTATCAAAAATGTTGTCCTTATAGAATGAATTTGGAAGAATTTACTCCCCACCTTCCATTTTTTGGAATACTTTTAGAAGAATTGGTATTAGTTCTTCTTTAAAAGTTTGATAGAAATCAGCAGTGATTTTCAGTCCTGGGCTTTTCTTCACTGGGAGACTTTTTTATTAATGCTTTTAATTCATTGCTCCTTATTGGTCTGTTCAGGTTTTCTATTTCTTCACAGTACAATCTTGGAAGATTGCATGTGTCCAGGAATTTGAATAGATTTAAAAAAAGAGCCAACTATATGCTGCCTACAAGAGACTCCTTTCACTTATAAGGACACACACAGACTAAATATTGTTAAGCCATAAAATAGAATAATATCCAGTCATTTGTGGTAACGTGGATGAACCTGGAGGACATTATGTTGAATGACGTAAGCCAGGCACAGAAAGACAAATACCACATGTTTTTAATCATATGTGGGAGCTAAAAAAGTTGATCCCATATGAGTAGAGAGTAGAATAGTGGTTAGCAGAGGCTGGGGAGAGTAGGAGGGCAAAAAGGGAGAGATTGGTTAACATGCATGAAATCACAGTTAGATAGGAGGAATAAGTTCTAGTGTTATATGACACAGTAGGGTGACTATGCTTAACAATAATTTATTGTATATTTCAAAACAGGTAGGTTAGAGGATTTAGAATGTTCCTAACACAAAGAAATGATAAATGTTCGAAGTGATGAATAGATGAATTACCCTGATTTGATGATTACACACTGTATATGTGAATCAAAATATCCCATGCACCTTATAATTATGTACAATTACTGTGCCAAATAAAAATTTTAAAAAAAGAAACTCTTCTTATCAACATTGCCAATGGCCTCCACATTGCTGAATCTAATATTCAGTTCTCAGTTATAATTTTACAATCAGAACATTTCAGCATCCTGCTGGTTTAACATTTTTAATTGGATTTTTATTTGTGATTTTGAAAACTAAGGTGAGCAGAAACATTCACGTAATCCAGGTGGGTTTTTAGATTTCTACCTTGTATGCCGAGCTCTGCTATCATCTTATGTAGCGATGTGTGAGATGAAGATGTAATGAACATGTTCTCACTTTCAGAGTTAGTTAAATCTGAAAGAAGCACATCAAATATTGCTGACCCATTCTTTTTTCTCAAACTTGTTCATCCAGATGTAGTTTAATTACTATCTTTTCTTTCTTTGCTTGCTTTTTCTAACATATTTTCAAGGACAGAATACAAATGCTTGGACAGCTAATTCTTTTTGGTCCCAGGGGATGGTGAGAAACATATTTAATGTTGCTGCTCCTTACTGGTCACTGTTAGTGTCAGCCAATTTAATGACCTGGGAGATGCATAAAGCCAGTGGTCCTCTGTCAGTGGGGTCAGTGAGGAAAGCCAGGGGAATTACAGGTATTCATGAAACATGTTTAGGAAATAGATGCTGAAGGGTCTTGCAGTAGAGTATATTGGCAGTAGTCTGAAATCTCCACAGTCAATATAAATCTATGACTTTTAAAATGTATTTTATTGTATGTATTTTATTGTATGCTTTTTAAATTTTTTCAACAAATCTTTTCAGAAGTAGTGAACAAAAATCAAATAAAACATCATGTTTTATAAAATATTATGCATTTAAGTTGTGCTGCTTGAGAAAAGTTGATGATGAACTACAATTTTTAGAAAATGTTCCCATTTACCAGCCCCCATAAGTGACATCCATATGTCACTAATCTCATGAAAACCCAAAATCACAAATCAGAGGAAGAATCAGCATTCAAAGGTTATTATTTTGTTTAAGAAAATCATGCCTGAAGAGAACAATTTGGCACATGAAGCAGAAGTGTGCTTACCTGTCACTCTGAGAATGACTGATCAGTAAGATCAAATGACTGTTGTTCTAACTTAATTTTGTTCATTTTCAATTCCAAATTGTATTAGTTTGCTAGAGCTGGCATAAAAAAATATATCCTAAACTGGGTGGCTTAAACAAGAGAATTTTGTTTTTTCACAGTTCTGGGGACTGGAAGTTCAAATCAAGATGTCAGCAGATTTGGTTTCATTTGAGGACTCTAGCTTGCAGACGGCCACACCTTACTCTGTCCTCACATGCTCTTCCCTCTGTGTGCACCCATCCCTAGACATATAAGTTTGAGGGAGGACACAATTCTACCCATAATATAAATTTTCTTATGCCCACATATAAGTAAAGTGATTTCTACTGATGAGTTGGTTACACCAACAGAAGAACTTCACAAAAGGTTAAATGATGTCAGTTTCATATCTGCTCATCAATTGCTTCAAATCGATACTCATTTGACTCATTACCAAAAATCATTTACTTTTATGCAATTTATAAAAAAAATAAAAATAATAGCACATAGAAAAAAACCCTCAGAAAAATTTCAGCAGCCTGTGGCTAAGAAACTGATTAAAGTACATGAATACGTGTTAAGAATATTTATTCTGTTTATATTATTTTTAATATTTAAATTATCAGCATATAAAGAATCTTTGGAATATATATGAATGTTTTATTTTTATTTTTAGAAATAATTTTATTTTAAAAATTGTGAAGTAGAGTATTATAAAGTCCCATCCAATATAATAAATTTAATTTAAATGCTAATCAAAAAGTTTCATAAAACTATAAAATTTTAATACATATAACACCCACTCCTTTTACTCTCAAAAGTGTCCTGCTCTGGAACACTTACGTACTCAATAAATGACGTCTGACATAGGTAACTTCCTTCTCCTAAATTCATTTTATTCACTTGACTTTCAGGTTAATGTACCATCACTGGCTATTTCTTAAACTCCTTTGCTTGTATCTTTCCTTCCTCTCAGTCTCCTAAAGTTGGTTGTCCTTTGGGCTTCTCTTGTCATTTTACCATCTGTCTCATTCCTTTTCTGTCTGTCTGGCCTCATCTCATTAAATTCAGTCTGTAATCCAGTGGTGCCAACATTTATATCTCCAAGAAAGACCTTTCTTTCGAAGTCCTAACTCATATATCCAATTATCTACTCAACATACCTACTTGGATGTTTAGCTTTTATCTCAAACTTAAAATTTCCAAATATGAACTTTTTATATTTCTCCTTTTCAAATCTTCGGCATCCACAGCTTTTCCCTCAACATCATCCTCCGTGTTTCTTGGGGGAACACTTCAGCAAAATGCTTGACTTCCCTCTTTCATGCTTTCCATCTTGTCCATCAGGAAATGCTGTGAATTCAACCCTCAAACCATGTCCAGAATGTCCACATCTCAGGAACTCCACTGCTTCCACCATGATCTGAGCCACTGTCATCTCTTACCTGGGTTGTTTCAATGATCACCCAACCAGTTTTTTCTTTTCCAACTGACGCTTCTCTATAATCAATTCGCAGTGGAGTAGCCAGAGAAGTTTCTCTGAAATATCAATTAATGACATTCGTCTTCTAAAGATACTCTGAATGTCCCTCATTTTATTTAGATCTCAGGTTAAAAGTCACAGTTCTTACAGGGACACCCAAGGTGCTACAGGATCTGCCCCTCCCACCTCCCTATTCTCATATCCAATCTTCCCACACCCCCTCACCATCACCTGCTGCAGCCACTGTGGTCTCCTCTCATTTCCTCAAACATGTGTGGCAAGTTTAAACCCAGAGCCCTTGTACTGGCTGGTCCCTCTGATGCAACACTTTTTTCTCTCAGATAGCCCCAAGGCTCCCTCCCTTACCTCCTTTAAGTCTTTGGTTAAATATCATCTTTTCAGTGATCATGCTACTAAAATTGTACTTCACATGTCAAATAATAGTTACTCCGGATCTACTTTTGTTTTCATTTTTCATAGCATTAGAGTGACCAAATGTCCCAGTTTGAGTGACATGATCCTGGGTGATATCCCAACATAATTATTAATAGGTCAATCTTTCACTTTGCAATGCATCCTGTGGCAAAAAATAAATGGCGTATTCTCCCTATATAAAAAAAATACTTAATTTATTATATTCATTGTTTTCACACTCTAAAATGTAAACTCTAGGGGTGCAGGAAGTCTTGCATGTTTTGTTCACAGTTACATCTAAAGTGTTTAGAATATTATTGGCACAGAAGTGTCACAATAAATATTTGTAACAATTAAACTGACTTTGAGAGCCTAAAATCTAGACGAAAAAAAGCCTTACATAATTAAATATTGTTAAAAGTTTTATGGCATCTCAGAGTCATCTTGTGAAAGTCAAGAAGGAGGCTCAGAAAAGCAGACACTCAATATGTGTTTCAAAGAATGATTATGAGACCAATAGGAGAGAAGAAAAAGAAGGAAATATCAGACATAAAAAAGAAAACAGTTTTGTACATAAAGAATAATGATGACATGAAGTGCTATGGTGTGTTCATAGAACACTGGGAATCTTGACATGGATGGACACAGTGATTGGGGGACACAATGGGTATGGGGCTGGGAATGTAGGGTGAAAATAGATTATAAGCTTTTAGACAATATGGGTTTTGTATGTAATCCTGAGACTCAACAGGGAAGAAGCAGGAACTGTGGTGGTCAACGGCATGGCTGGCCAAATATTTCCAGTTCTTCCCCTGGGCAGAGGGTAATATTGCAAGTCCTCACCTCCTTGAAGTTAGATGTGGCCAACTGATTTGCTTTTGCCAAAGACTGAGAGTGGAATTGGCAGCTGCCACTTTGGGGCAGGAGCTGTAAGGGCCAGGGCGTGAGGTCCAGGATCCCTTTCTCCTTTCCTGGCAATCATGGAATCCTGAAGGGAGACAAAGCCTCCCCAGGCCTGGGTCTCCAAGTGGGGATGACACAGGGCAGGACACCCCACTCAAGCTTGTTCCAGTTGCCTAGTGGGAGGGAGAATTGAACCATTACCATTATTGTTTTAGACCACTGGGCAGTTTTAGGCCTGAGCGCTCCTTTTTTTTTTTTTTTTTTTATCATAGCACAGCTGTTTGTATTCTAATATAAATATATTTAAACAACAAAGTAAAATAATTACGCACACAATCACTTAATAATCACTTAGAATTTCTGCATTAAAATTGGTACAATAGAATTAGTTAACATATTCAACATTATTTTTATAATAAAAATAAAAAGAAAGGAAAATATCAGGCTATTGGTGATCTGAAGTTCCTAATCCCGGGTAACACATCAAGTATGCTATAGTTGTTATGAGTGAAGTAATAAATTATAGTGTTATGTATGTAAGTAGGGCCTATATACTTAAATAAACAATATATTTGGAAGTTACATAATTTGGATTTCACTAGGGTAAAAAACGTCATTTATAATCTAGCTTTCTTTGTTCATTCAGTAAAGGAAAATCCTTGTGTTTCAGAGTTATGTAACAAAAACTAAAACTATTATTTTTGGTTTATATATGGTTTATAATAAAAGCAATATTCATTGTAATCAACATCTTTGGTACAGAAAGCCTATTGAATCCCTTGTTTGCTGTGCCAGAGAAATCACCAAAGGTGACAAAATGTTGCTCAGGTATGTAATAGCTTAATGAGAGTTGCTAAAGAATGGTAGACATATAAAAGGTGGCTATTTTATGTTATTACCTTTCATAGTATGAAAAATCATAGCGCACCAGAAATTTTTTACATCAGAAATCTAACTTTCTAGTGTTTACATTTTTAAAAAGTTTCAGCAACTGAAGAGAAAAAAATCTAGATCAACAAATTAAGTTATATTCATACTGATTGGCATAGGCAGATGCAATTCCATTTTTTCTTCCAATGATACTAGAGGTCACATATCAGAGGAAAATGGAAATCTCTATGTTTCAACCTGACACATTCCATTTGGTGCCCAAACATGATTTACCTAAGTAGTTATGAGTATGGACACAGTTAATTTAGCAAACACAATGGTTTGTTCAATAATGTTAACCTTCCATGAAAGTAGCCCTACCTGTTTCCTAAAGCAAATATTGTAAAATGTAGGTACAATTAAAAGTTTAGTCAGTATTCCACTCTATGGAATAGGACAAAGTCCAATAAAATAAAATTATGTGAATACTTTTTTCATAAGATATAATGAATAAGGAGTGAAAAAAAAAGGTGTCTGCATTTTCAGGATACATGTGTTTTATACTATGCAGAAATAGACCTTGGTGGTCAAAGGCCAGTTAGACATTATTCTTAGCTAAAGGAAGACATTATGGCTTAATAAAACATTGGAACAAAATGGAAACTCCCGGACATGGGTACAAGACTCTACATGAACTTTTTCCTTTCCAATTTAATTTTATACCATTTTCCCCTCATTTATTTTAATTGAACCACATTGGCTTTCTATTTCCTTTAGAAATCCACTATCATTCCCACTTGAGGGCCTTTGCACTTTCTATTGCCTAGTATCATCTCATGATTGACACTTCGGCATTTTGCTCTCAGCTCCAACGTCACCTTGGAGAGGTCATCTCTCAGCTCCTGTTAGAGATAACTCCCTCTTTGCTCCTTTTGCTCTCATATGAGGGTATAGTATTTCCCCCTTATCAGTTATCACCATCTAATATTATCATGTTCGTTTATTTTAACAGTTTAGTATTTGCTTCCCTACTAAAATAACAAACGTCGTAAAAGCAGGAATCTTCTTTGTCTCGTTAACTGGTCTATCTTTGTGTTCCACTTAAATTTGTTGCATGAAAGATAGAAAACCTCTTTTTCTTTTTATTTCCATGAATTTATTTTTTTAGAAATTCTTAGATATATTTCCTCACCTTTGACATTGAAACTACTCAGATCAAATTTGTACCACTTATTTTCTATAAAAGTGTGTATACATTTAACATATTTTCAGAAAGCTTATATGGCACATAATACAGACAGGTATGTAATTGACACATGATTCAAAGTTCTTCCCTCTCCCTTAGTGGTGACCTTAACTGTAATTTAAAATAGGATTGTTATTTTTTGTCCTTTGTCAAAAAGAAAATAGAATAATTTCTGAATTGTTTACCTTTGTACTATTGAGATTATCAAAATAATTTGTTGGACAGATCTTTAACCATTTGTAGTAACCAATATTATGTTTGTTTATTATCTTTATGCTGAATGTTTCTGCATATACTGGAAAAGAAAAGATCAGAAGGTGGGTAAAGCATGTCCAAATTTGCACTCTTAATGAGTCATAAAAATTTTAATGTTCATCTAATGCCAGTATATTGTTTTTTACTATCATATCAACTTCTTAGACTCTTCTGAAGGATGTTAGTCACAATTAAATTCTATTATATGCTTACTATACATAAGTAACTAAAGTTGACATCCATCTACTCAGAACTAATATAATAATATCCTTTAATCATTTATCATTTGTGAAGCATAACAAGTAGCAACTTTATATTAATTATTTTACTATTTTCTCCTTTTTTTTTTTTTTTTTAAACAGAGTTTCATTCTGTTGCACAGGCAAGAGTGCACTGGTACCATCATAGTTCACAGCAAACTCTAACTCCTGGGCTCATGTGATACTCCTGCCTCAGCCTCCCAAATAGCTGGGACTACAGGTGTGCACCAGCATGCCCACTTAATTTTTTAATTTTTTATAGAGACAGGCATCTCACTCTGTTGCTCAGGCTGGTC
Source organism: Indri indri (assembly GCA_004363605.1). Taxonomy (NCBI): domain Eukaryota; kingdom Metazoa; phylum Chordata; class Mammalia; order Primates; family Indriidae; genus Indri; species Indri indri. The sequence continues at coordinate 30,256 of RJWJ010017142.1, forward strand.
TTGAACTGCTGACCTTAAGCCACTCTCCTACCTTGGCTTCCCCAAGTGCTGGGATTAAAGGCGAGAGCCACCACGCCAGCCCTATTAAACTATTTTCTGAGGTAATAAGGCAGCAAGATTAGAAAGCAGTAAAGAAATCTTTGGAAATTGAGTGACATTTATTCCCATAGTCAAATATTTGGTAAAGTTTGCTCTTGGAATTAGATTTGAACTGGAAAATACAGGATAGGGTTTTGATTGATAAGAGGATGGGAAGGCAACCCGTATGGAAGAAATGTCATAAGTATGTGTATAGAATTACTGTAGAAAGATGAGAAATATAGTTTACCTAAAACATGAGAATGGTATGTAAAGATAATGCAGGTAAGATAGTTTGAAACAAGGTCCTGGAGAAAACTAAATATTAAGCAAATGGGTTATAAATTTTATTTTGGGGCAAAATGAGGAGCTATTGAAGACCTTTGAGAGAGAGAATATTGGATCAGCTTAGTTTTTTAAAAATTCGTAAGTATGTATTGAATAGACAAACTAATAAAGGGAATAAGAGTTCATATAAATGAATGTTCCTTAACCTTAGGAAAACCAGTCTAAGAGTGATATACAGGGAGAATTGGAAGAGTAACTCTACGTAATAAATACCGGTTTTATTAACCAACTATTGCTGTTGGAGAAAGAGTAAGGAGGCATTGAGACTTGACTCAGGACGGCAATATTATATATGTTTGGACTGTGGGATTACAGAAGTTGGGACAACAGGAGAGGAGAGTATATGAAACCTGCTTTGGATTATATATTACTGAGGTAAGGCGAGAGCAAAAGAAAATAAACCCACTACAAAAGCTGATATAGTATGAATATTATCTAAAATGCAGCCATATCAGTCATGGTCTTGGACCATTGGTATTGAGTGAACACAAGATTGCATTGGAACACTCGTGCTGCAAATTAAAACCAGAAGCCTATTGAGTGACAGTTCATTCAGAGACGCTTATCCAACTACAGCAGGCCTTTTGCCAAAGGATAGGGACAGGTAAGAAGCAGATTACATATTTGAGAATACAGAAGTGCCCCAGACACGAGCTGGTTTAGTGTGGGATCCCAAACTCAGAAAGAAAATGCTGTTCTTCATAGGTAAACTAGGCAGATAGTAGCGATATTTAGTAAAATCAGAAACCAAATGTAGACGTTGGAGCCAGGTTCAAGGCACAAAGGGTACTGAATGTTGTAGCCTTGGTGGGAGCTTGGGATATGCCTGCTTGCTAGAGAAAAGGAAAATATGTTAGTGCAAAATGAAGCCCATAAATACAGGCTGGCTTTCAGACTTAGCATCTGTCCTAAATTATGGACTTCATGACTTATGTCCAAGCCCTGACAGATCGGGAGTACGAAGCTATTGAAATATATCCTAACTCAGTAGAGATTGCTTTAAGGACTAGAAGTGAGTGATGAGTAAGTATTTTTGAATGATTAAGGTAGAAGAAAAAAATGTGGATGCTGAAAAAGGAGGCAGTCATAAGAGGGTAAATGGGCATGGATCTGCGAAGACGTGAATAGTTGGAGGAGTCAGCTGGATGAAAGTTTGGAATGAGGAGGCCAAGAAGGCAAGATTAGTTCCATGAGATTTTAAGCTTAATTGATGAAAAGAGCAAACAGAAATAAACAGCCAATAGGAGGAATTGGTTTATTGGTGAAATGTAATGAGTTAATTGATAAGACAAAGTGTGGTTTTAAGTTGAAGACAGCATTGTAACTATAAAGACAGATCACAACTGAAGATAAAGCTGTGTGGAATGTATGACACTTCTGAAAGAGAAAACATGTAGAAAGCAGTATGTCTGGGGAAAACACAGAGCGACATCATTTAAAGTTTAAGAAAAGTAAGAGGAGCAGTAACGGGTAGAGAAACCATTTTCAAGAAGGTGAGAAGACTAAGTGTGCGATACAATGTACAAAAGAAAATCTGACTCATGATCGAGTGATCAAAACTGACAAATTGAGGACGCAAATGAGGACAAAGCTGAGAAAAATTATTTTCATGTGATATTTAGAAGGTAATTATTAACATAAAAATGTAGTTTCTCTAGGCCAACAGACATAATGTCAGATTTTAAAGGGTTATCAAATGAGTTTAATATTTAAGAAAGTATAGGCAGCAAATATATGATACTCACTGCAAGCCTGGGTATAACAGGAAGGCAGGACACTGAAGCCATATGAAAAATGTTAATTGGATAAACAATACTGGAACATACCAGTGGAGAGGCAGGGAGACATAGTGGGTAAAGATTGAAGGCTGAATGGAAATGATACGGTTAGAAGGAGGTAGGATGGCTGAGACTGAACTAAGGGTGCTTACACAAGAGTTTGCCTTAGAGAGGAACAGACATGTGTCTACCAGAGCAGAGGAGAAAGAAGAGAAAGGATGCGAATGAGCTAGGAGGCATTTTGAGGTGAGGAGAAGGAAATTTAAACAGTTTTTTCTGGATGGCATCTACCTTCTTATTTAAGTAAGAGACAAGGAGAAATGTCTCCTGGGAGTTGAAGATCAAAGTTTGGAAGGTTGAGGTAAAATATTTGTTATTTTCTGAGAACCCACTTTGGGGAATTGAATAGGAAATTAATAAATGCTATTTGAAACTGCAGAATAGTAAAATTTATTATACTTTCCATTATTAAGCAGTTTGATATTCCATATATTGCCCTTTACATGAAATTTGTGTGTGCAAATTGTTTTATAATTCAACTGAAACAATATATGCACATATGGTTTTTAAAAAATGTATTATAATAGCAGAGAGAACTTTAATAAAGAACATGAGACTCAATTAACAGCAACTTACGGTTCCAATCCTAAAAGGCAAATATTTTTAATTAATTATGAAATGCTAAAACAATGTTTTAACCACTTTCTGTGAATACATGTGAATTTATAACACAACATTTTCTCCTACCCCTCTCCTTTTTTTAATTTACTTACGTTAATATTCATAGTTCACTAGCTACTCAATTTAGGAAATTCAAAAATCATACTTATGCTTCTATTTCTTGTTCCTATAAGAGGTAAAGAAGATTCCAAATGCCCATTTAAAAAGATGAAGACTCTGATGTTCGCCTTGGTCTCTCTTCCTTCACTCGTCCCTCCAATCTTCGTAAATTGTATACATAAATTTTATTGG
>RJWJ010017143.1:0-33439 GCA_004363605.1 Indri indri
TCTTTGGGGTAGATGCCCAGTAATGGGATTGCTGGATCAAATGGTAATTCTACTTGCATCTCTTTAAGGTATCTCCATATGGCTTTCCACAGAGGTTGCACTAGTTTGCAGTCCCACCAGCAGTGTATGAGTGTTCCTATCTCTCCGCATCCACACCAACATTTATTGTTTTGGGACTTTTTGATAAAGGCCAGTCTCAAAACGTTTTTCAAAGAAATAATTGAGCTCACTAATTTCCAAGAAAGTGAAGTTCTGACCCCAAGCTCTGAAGTTGCTCACGTACCCAACTTCTAGCTTGTTGGAACCAAGACTGGTGGAAAAGCCTGTTCCGCACCGCTGTGATTAGTTCGCATCAATTTCTATTCTTCCTCTTTGACTCATGCCTCACATGACATCATATTTTTTATTCCCTTAAAAGTTGCAAATCCGTGAATCATTGCTGGGTGGCTTCACATTTGCAGCAGAAATGTCTGAATGAGTCTGATTATTATTTCCTGATGTCTCTCATCAGAGATTTGGCTATTAATGTAACCAAAATAAGCTCATTTAGGCTTGATTCCATAGGAACAAATGCCACATGACGTCTGAGTCTTCCACGACAAGCCCATGCAGTGTTTGCAAAATTAGTACCACCAGATAGCCAGAAATACATTTTTTTTAAATGTTATATCCTACAACCTTTTAAAACTCATTTATTAATTCCAGGAGATCATTTGTGGAGTAAACACACATTCTAACTTATTTTAGTTCTATTTTCTTGCTTTATTGCCCTGTCTGGAACCTCATCCACAATGTTGAATGAAAGTAGTCACAGTGGACATTATTGGGTTGTCCCTGACCTTAATAAGAAAGCATTCGATCTTTTATTATTAAGTATGGTGTGAGCTGTAGAATTTCTGCAAATGCCCTTTACCAGGTCGAGAAGTTTCTTTCTATTCCTAGTTTGCTAAGTGTTACTTATGTACTTGTTTTTGAATAGCTATAGATGTTGGATTTTGTCAAATGCAATTCCTCTTTTAAAGATATTCATATTTATTACTATTTTTTCAGTCTGTTAATAAACTGGTGACATCGATATTTGGAAGTTAAAAAACTTTGCGATTACTGTAATAAACAACACGAGGTCGTGATACTTTATCATTTATATATACATTGATTGGTTACATTTTGTTTAGAATTTTTGTATCTATGTTTATTAAGAATATAGATGTACAGTCTTCATTCTTATTATATTTATGGCAGGCTTTGGTATAAGAATAATGCTGCCCTCATTGAATTGGGAAATAAATATCTCTTTCTGTTCAATCTTTGGAAGACATTGATTAGAATTGTTATAAATTATTTACTTATTTTTAACATATGGTAGAATTCACAAGTGAAGATATCTGGCCTCTTTGTGGGAAGGTTTAAGTATATATTAAATTTCTTTAATGAACTCAGAGATATTAATTTTATATATTTCTTTTTGAGTGTGCTTTGATAATTTGTCTTTCAAGGAACGTATCTATCATAACTAAGTTGTTGACTTTATAGGGTTCTTCATAGTATTTCCTTATTATTATGATGCTATCTTAGAATCTGTAGTGAGGTCACCTTTTTAATTCTTCTCATTGGCAATTTCTGTCTTTGCTCTCTTTTTTTCTTCGTGATGAATCTGACTGAGGGTTTTCAATTTTATCTTCTCAAGGAACCAGATTTCAGTTCATTAATTTTTCTCTATTGCTTTTCTTTTTAATGTTATTGGTTTTCATTCATTTTTTCCTTCTACTTTGGATTTTATTTGCTCTGTTTCCTTTTTTTTTCCTTCTATTTTTGTTTGTTTCTGAAGGTGAAAGTCAAAGTCATTAATTTGAGACCCTTCTTCTTTTCTAACACAGGCATCGATTGCAATAAACTTCTCCCAAGGGCTATTTTAGCAGTATCACACCAATTTTTTGAAATGCTGCATTTTATTTTCATTCAATGCAAAATGCTTTCCAGTGTCTGGTTTCAGTTCTTCTTTAGAATTGTGTTAATTAGTTTCCAAATATCCGGGATTTTTCATGGGTCTTTTCTTCTGTTAGTGACTTCGAACTTGTTTTCATGTTGGTTAGAGAATATAATTTATATTATTTGAATCATTTCACATTTCTTGGAGCTTTATTATTGTTCTGTATTGGTAAATGTTCCATGAGAACTTGAGAAGAATATCCTGCTGTTGTTGGTTGGAGTGTTCTATAAATGTCATTTGAGTCAAATTTAATTGTGGTGTTCAAGTTTCCTATACGTTGGTTTATTTTCTTTCTACTTTTACCAATCATTGAGAGAGAGTCATTACTCTCTCCCCCTCCCTTCTGGTTCCAATTCACAGATAGATCTGGATGACAGCAAGGAAACCACTGAGTTTAAAACTCTTGCTGTGCAGCAGGAATGACTCCAAAAAGATTTCTTGTGTTGGAGCCCAGATGAGTTAGACCCAAATCTCCCGTTTCCCAGCTGTTCTGTAACCCCCCATCCTGAGCCTCTGCCTCCTTTATCCTTGTTTTCTTCCCAACAGACCATAATGCAGAATTGAAATAAAAGATTAAATGTGATCTCCATAATTTATCATCGTATTATTGAACAGTTTCAGGTTTCTTGTTCTCAATTATGAAAACTAATGAGTAGGACATTTTATACTTCTCTAAGCATAAAATCTATATAAAACAAAAATTCTACAAAATTATTTAATTTGATTTTTACGTATGAGGTTGATAATTATTCCCTTCATGGTTAATTATCCTCAGTAGGGGACAAAACAGTCTCCCACCTCATCACTAAGTTGCAGAAATCTCATTTATTAATAATCATATTAATAATAATTACCATGTGGACATATATCAGCTACTAGTAAATTTATGCAAACTTTAGTGAGGACAAGAAGTGGGAAATTGGTGGAGTGAAGGAAAGAGAAATGCTAAGGGTTGCTCTCCCCAGCCAGCAACCACAGCCAATCACTAGATCTTCCCTGAGTGGTGAAATTTTGGGAAACATTGTAGCACGTGTCTCAGAATTTCCCCATCTGAGGCATGAGGGAGCTGGGGTATGGACACTCCATCCCCTAAGAGTCATCGATGAAGAATGATGAGCTGTTATTATTCAGAGATCCTGCCCACTCTACATGCAAGGCTCTGTTTATTCATTCATCAAAATTAGCACCTGTTCTGTGTCAGATACCATTAGAGCCTCAAGAGATACAACATGTATGGAATATGCACCGGGCATGCTTAGACTAAAAATATATTCATTTCATAACTAAAATTCAAATTTAGCTGTGTGTGCTCTATTTGTACATGCTAATCTGGCAGCCCAAGCTGTCCATCGGTATGTAGCTGGCAGGGACACAGTTACATACACAGTCACAGCAAGGCACAATTAGTGCCATGACGGGAGAGACAGGAGTTTGTGAATGGCAGCTAAACCCAGGTGTAAGAAGACCAGAGAAGACTTCCCTCAGGAGCTAACATACAAACAGAGGCATAAAAGACAATGAGAAATAGGCCAGGGAAAGGAAGCCAAGACGGATCTTTAGGCAGAAGGTATATCAGACATTCTCAGCGGTCTGCTCTTCCCATAGCTTCTGGAATTTTTCGTGTGAATCTCTCACTCTACCCTGGACTTGTGGCTTCTTAAATGTGCACTTCTGTGCCTAAGGGCTCTCCCTCCTACCCACAACTGTGAGCAAACCTACTGTCTGTCTTCATGCAAGAACATAAACAGGGGCCAGAGCTGATGACTGTGCCTCTGAGGGGAACCCCTGTTCTACTCAGGGACCCCAGTGATCCCTGGCTTAGGAGCATCAAAACAACAACTCTTCACGTGGGCGTTGGTGAATGGGTGCAACAACTTCAGGAGCGGAGGTGTTGGGGCAAGCATAAATATTACATTAAAGAAAAACAATGACAGCATGAAGTCAGAGAGTCCTTTACTGGCCTGTTTATTGTTCTGATGCAAACGCATCTAAATCACCTGAAACGTGTGATTAATACAGAACACTGCAGATTCTGGATAAATATTTGCTAAGTGAATACATCGCTGTGGGACAGCCGGGGGAAACCAGGCTCAATATTTTGCAGCAGTTGAGCGTGCAATTTTTCTGTCTCCTCGCTCCTCTCTTGTTAACAAATTCCTATGTGGAATGTATCAACCACGGTTTTGACACTGCGGTAGCTATAGAAGTTTTATTTCCTCGCTCTGCCAGAAATTTATGTAACTACTATTCACGTGTATTTATACTGCTGCTGAAGTGCACGTATTATTCATCAGGGGGATTTTTCTCCCTGTGCTTGTATGTCTAAGCTCTACACTTCCACACTTCTATGTAGAAGACAGCTTAAGATCCACACCTGCCCACACAGAGCCGATTTGGTAGTGTTTATGAGCTTCACTATTTTATGCTGAAGTTTCAGCTTTTTAAATATCTCCATAGGCCGATGTTTGGCTCTCTGTGGAATAATGTGCATGAGTCTGTGTGGGTGTGGGTGGGCGCTGAGGGCTATTCTGACTTTCTCGGGCAAATATGCATTTGTTCTCAGAGCTGGAAACATCCATAGAAATGAAAGAAGCATTATATTACCAGTGCTTCCCTACTTTTCAAACTGAACACAGGATGAAGAAAGTGTAAGCGTCTTGGAAAAAAACATTATTTGGTGGGGTTAAAAAGATCTTGACATTTAGAGGGCCACATTAGCTTACACTTCTTGAGATGGTACCAAAGAAAAGATGAAACACAGGTATTTGAACAAAGAACTTCAGATGTCTCCATTGCACTGAAGTTGTCAGGAAATGTAAGACCATCCGGATGTACTTCTCATTACCATTTTTGTGACTGTTTCTAAAATTCCCATCAACAGACCCCCCGCCACCTTCCCAAAAGGTTCCCACCAAAATGGAAACTTGAATCTGAATTTTGTCAATCTGCTAACAGTGCTTAAACATATTGTTCCAATTCAGTTTCTCCACTGCAGAGCTTTTATCTTGAGGATAGAAGGGAGGGTATTCAGGGCATGAGACACTGAATGGATGTGTTTTGATGCGGAAAGGAATCAAAAGAAAAGTCCCAAGTATCTCAATTCATTTCTTTGGAAGTCGTCCTTATTTTGACTTCCTGGTAAAGTTTTGCTTTGGTTAACATTGAAGCGCGCTTGTTCACAAGCAGGATTTTACAAATGAAGCCGGGCAGGTACTTGAGAGCATCACCCTCCGGTTTCTCCTGCTTACAGTGAAGAACCCTAATGTAGGACTGAACCTCGAAGCCTCTGCATTTGTGGTGTGCAGAACCTACCGAGTCTGTTTCCACATTAGACTAGATCTTGCACATAACACAACAGCAAGTTAAGAGTCCTATCTTGCTAATTATAGCTAAAGTCAGGCAGCAAGGATTGGAATTTTGTCTTTCCATGTGAAGGGACTTTGTGTGTGACTAAGTCTTTCTATTTGAAAATGGGATAGAAAAAATCTCTTTTGTTTGATGATTAACTTTGTTTCTTACAGGGGCCTCGGGCAAAATTTAAAAACAGCAAGATGTCCTTCATGGAGCAACAGCTGGAATATACTTCACAGCAGCTGCTAATATCAATAATTTACTGTTAATTGGTTCCAAGGGCACTCCTGAAATTGCATGTCAAATTGGATAATGGGATAACAGTGCAATGCAAGGAGATAATATTATGACTATTTATTCCCATGCACCCTTATTGGTTATAATGAAGAGGAGACCCAGGCTTCATTTTCTAATCTATGAATCTATCTTCAATTTCTAATCTATGAATGAACATGGACAGATGTTCAGAGGAACAATGTATCTATGCAGCCTTAAGTTCTGGGTTGAAGATGCTATCATTTTAGTTTAACAAGGGCTTCCTCCTTTTGTATTTCTGAGTTCATTTCATTTAAAAAAAATTGGCATCTATGTTGTCAAAATCACCCAATCTAAGGCTTACTGATGCCACTGAAGATGCACAGCCCATTACGAAGTGGAGCAGGGAGACAAAAGGGACAATTTCTAACTCACCTACGGCCACAGATGAACATGTTTGTTAACATCTTGAAAGACAGTTACACTTGCATGTGTCTATCAGAAATAAGAATCTTTTTAACAGGAATATTTATGTATAAAACAATTGTTTGTACATTTTCTCCATTTTTCAATGAACTAAGGAGGATTAACATACAGACCTGGGCTAGGTCTCTCCAAGCCTCTGGGAGATCCTGGACTTCTCTGTCCTTCTTTCCTCCACCTCTCCCAACACTGGAGTTGAACTCTATGCCATGGACATCATCTTTCAGCAGACTTCCTTGCAGACCATTAATTGATTACAGAGTAACTCTCTGTTTGCCGCTTTTTACTTCCCTTAAGTTACAACGTCAGTCGGCGAAGCTCCAAACCTACTTTGATGATTGCATCCCAGGATCCAGCAGGTGTCTAACACCATACATTTGCAAGTGAATTCATGAGGTCAAACATAATTGTATCGGAAACTCTGACATGGCTGGATCTTAGAATATGTGCAAATGAAAATGCAAATGGTAAAAGTGTCTCAACTTACTCAGGCATGTTGTCGAGGTGATTTTTATCACTGCCAGCAGTTGATATAAGATAATAGAGGTTAATACAACACCAATTTTAACTGCTACACAGATTACCGAATTAAAAGTCCAATGTTTCACTGGTTGAAAGATAGGATCCCTGTTGCTGATGTTTTAAGGGATCGTCCCCATCCCTCTGGGCTCAGCTGTGTTTCCTTCACTTTCTCCTCCTCCAGGCAGCCTTCCCTGACTGCTGCAGAGCATCACAGTCCCTCATTTCTTGGACTTCCATGTGCTGACCCTATGGGAAAGCACTGGCTCATCTCAAGGATAAGGAGCCCCAGGGCCTCCGCAGAAAACAGAAAAGGTTCCTAATGTTTCCCTAACAAATAACTACAAATTTGATGGCTTAAAAACAATACAAGTTTATTATCTTAAAATTCTGAAAGTCAGAAGTCCTGAATGAATCTCAGTGAGCTAGAATTAAGAGGCTAGCAGGGCTGCGTTCCTGACCGGAAGCTCTAGGGGAGAACCCATGTGCAGTTGACCCTTGAACAGCATGGGTTCGAACTGTATGGGCCATGCATGTATAAATTTTCTTCTGCCTCTGCCATGAAGGTAACTAATCCTGATCCACACATGTAGCCAATCCATCCCACTATTTTTTTTTTTACCTCTTCTGTTATGGTGTATTCCTTCATGTGCAGAAGAGAGGGGCACACATGTTACCAAGAAGCTGCTCAAATCACGTAGTTATCAGTCAATCTCATAAATGCCTGCATGAGAACACAGGTACTATCCTACATTGTAAGCTCTAGGATATGAATGAGTAAAGCAACAAGCAATTTATGTGTCCTGTGAACAAGAGCAAGGAAATAAAACCCATAATCTTCTGGTATCTCTTATAATTCTGGGCATATATTTTATGTATGCTATTGGTGATATACCCTCTTTAGACTCTTTTTTTCCTCCTTTGATAGCATTGGTTACCATGGAGACAGAGGACACTGCTCTGAGCAACGCTAAGGGAAATTTATCAGTAAAGGAGAACATCATTTATTAGGTGGCAACTTTTCCCGTCTGCACAATTAACTCTCAGAAGGTAGCCTGTTTACGAAAGATGCTTAAATAAGCCACATGGGTGAAGTCACTGTGCACGTGCTCAAGCATTCCGATGGCTGAGCAATTAAAAGGAAATGACCTGAGCTATTGTTCAATATTGACTCTTCTAAAAATTCAATATCTAGTGTGATGTATTTCTGGACCCCAATTACTCAGCAGCCTAAATGTTTGAATTGCTTCACACCAGAGCTTTCAATAGCTGTAAAATATTTTCAACCTCCAGAGTTTGAAATGAGTTATAAATTCTTGTGTTGCTATGGTGATTTATATTGTGATCATTTTAATAACCACATCAGAGACAAGCATTAAATAGCCATGTAATATCTCTACATAATTTAGCATCAACCATTTATAACAACTCGTGCTACAATTTGAAATATTACATGAGGAAATTAAATAGAAATAAATCACTCCAAAGATGAAATATGTAAATATTTGAGCTGCAAACATGTACACTATATAAAAAAACAAACAAATAAACAAAATGAATAAACAAACTGATGAAAATAAAAGCTAGTTCTAATACATGGTGGAAATTCATGATTAGTTTTAAAAAATACACTTAAATTCAGACGGTTTTTTTTTTTCTTTTCAAATAGAAGAGGAGCAACATATGCTTACAAATTATTAGGGTAGGGCACATGACATCAGGGACTTTTTTTACAGACTTCAGTGATGAACTTATAGTCATTAACTACTGGACCACAGATTATTAGTCCTTGGCAAGACCACCTGAAGAATGAAGTTGTATCTAACATATTTCCAACGGGTTAAACTAGAAATGAGGTTGTTTCTTATTTTCTTTACCCAACATATTAATATATTTTTTTCTCTGCTTGATGGGAAGACTGTACAGTGTTTGATTAGGGAAATTATTTCTCTCTCTCACTCTCTTCCTCTCTTTGACTTTCTGTAGTTAGGTAAACACATAGATCAGATGATTTTCTGGTGGAGTGCCTGAAAAACATTGAATAATGAGGATGTTCTGTATTCAGTGATTTTTAGTTTTTAAATTTTGTTAGTTAAGTATTTAAGTGTTCTCTCTGTGGCAGGGAATGTATTATGGACTAAAGAATAATGAAGTAAAGACGTCGTTTCAGTTCCTGCACTCACGGAACATGTTAATGTGGAGAAAAGAGAAGACAGATGATATCCATGTATCTGTATTTACATATCCTTCCTATAAAGATTATGCTGCTATGAAGAAAAGCAAAGAGGATAGAAATGTTTGAAAATTGCCAATCTGGAAGTGACAGCTGTAAGTAGTCAGAAAGAGCCTCTTTTGAGGACATACTGCTTGCAGGTAGGTGGAGAAGAACAGAAATCACAGCTTTCCTGGGGTAGACATTCCTGCTGTGAATGCTTTCCACAAATAAAACCTTTTTTAAAAAAAATTATGTAGATCAAATGCACATACAAAAAATGTAATACAACTTTAGGACTGATAAACAAACGTTATCTGAAGGAGGTTTAGGTTCGCATTCACAAGATCCATAAAAATAAAGTCCAAATGTTTTTAGAGCAAATGATTGGCTGCTGAGGAAAGACTTGGTTGCTGTATCAGAAGAGACTTTGGAAGTTATCAAATGGTCCTGTTGCTTATCCTGTGATTTCTTCTATTCACGAAAGCAAAGTATAACCACAGAACTGCAGTAAAACTCCTTTCTTCTTCCTCCGTGGCTCACTTAACAGAGATAAAGCCTTTCAGTAGAGCAATCTGTAAAGTATCCTCTTTCCCAATAACCTAATGAAAGACACTTGAAAAAATGTAACAGAATGGAACCAGTCCTTCAACCTGGAGCAAAGCTGAGCAGATTCCAGCTGGATGCAGATTATGGCCAAGAATAATAAGTCCTTGAATTTTAAGTAACTGAGAATTTGGTAATGCTATGTAGCACTATCACAATAGCTGCCTAATAAAAAATATCACTAGCGCCAAGACAGTTTACTGCTGCATATAGTCGCAAAATAAGGGCCATATTAAGTTTACACTTGATAGGAAATTTTTGAGGATTACAAAATGTACCAAGGAGTGTTTATAGTGCCTGACACAGCAAGTATTTTGTAACTGTTATTTTGTTATTATTGACATGATTTATATTACCAAGTATTGTTGGACTTCTAACTGATTTCCAATAGTTTAATACTGTAAACAACACTGCTAAGGACATTCCTGCATGTCTGATATGCGTGTATGCAGGTTTCTAAACCAACCCATGTATTTGTTGCAGTTTGATATGTCAAATAAATTTTTCTTATCTTCAAGTATAGGAAAAGTTGATTTTGCTATGAAGTCATGATAGCAGACATGATGATAATAAACTCCGTATTTTAGATTGCTCTTCTGCTGGGAGCACCGTATCATCACTTTTAGCTGGAAGTGGACTCACAAAGGTCTTCATCTCAAGTGGGCAACCAGGACCTCTTCCATGAGAAGCTTTAGATGATGGTGGCTGTCAATAATATTGAAAATCAACATGGTAGTGGGTCAAAAAGCCATTTCTTTTTCCTGCCAAATGAAGGATCTTGGCATTTTTGTTGTTGTTGTTATCAGAGGAGGTAAATTTTCTGAATACCAAAGTTGTTTGAAGCTTTATAAATCAGTCTGTTTAAGGATTATCTACATAGCATACAGTCAAGATCTGGGCATCTGAATCCACACAGGGCCACGGATTTTCACATTCTATTGCAAGAAAAACTTTACACAAATTACACTTCACAAAGTTTAATTGAGCAAAGAACAATCAATACATCAGGGGAAGAGGTTCAGAGAGCTCGGCCCAGCGGTGCGAGCAGCAAACTTTTACAGGACCAAGAAAAAATCAAAGTAGGAAAATCCCTTCATTCAGCTAATGTCTGCCTTATTTTGGCATGGTCTGATTAGCTAGATGCCTGTAATTGGCTGAGCCCTGGCTATTTGTTACAAGAAATATTAATATAATCCTAAACTAGCATTTGGTTTAAGTTAGGTTGTAGTTTACAACGTAGGACCTCAAAGGACAGAGACAGCCTCAGGCCAATGGCCTCATGCTTATTTAACCACATTGATGGGTTTGGACCAGTGCAATGCAAGATGTTGGCAGCTGAGGATGAAGAAGGCAGAACGGAGGCAGCCAGGCTTTTCCTTGAATAGGTGGGAGATGACGTCCTACCTAGTGCACAGCTGGAAGAAGGCTTAAATAGGAACACAGCAATGGTTTTCCCATGCTAACAGACGGAAAGCTGGGTATTCTGGCACAGACCCAGGGGGCTATAACTCAGCTGTATTGTCTCAGTAAAATAAGCAATGTCATGGCGTGAAATTAGACAACTGAAGCTGGTACATCAGTTGGTGACTTCTCCCTAGGATGGCGTGTTGCTCCTGCTGGTCTGCCTACACACCAATCCCGATCTGGGTAATTGCAACCCTTCCTAAAAGTCACCCTCCTCCTGCAGAACCTGGGCCGCGTGCGCGTCTCCGTGCTGGGTTTGAGGGTTCGGGGACTTCCCACGGGCACCACAGAAGGAGGGGACCTGCGCTGCTGGCGCCCGTGTTCTGCGCAGACGCGGGGCGCCGGGGAAGGGACTGCTGCTGGGCAGGACAGGGGGTGGCCCGAGGTCCCCGCAGCCCACGTCTTGCGAGGAGTCCTGAAGACAGTGGCCTCCGCGGTGTCCGGAAGTGTTGGTGCACATGGCCTCGGCCTCCGTCCCCGTCCCCTCTCCGCGCCGCCGAGAGGCGGAGCGTCCCCGAGGGGCGCGTCCTCCTCCGCCCCTGGGCCGGGCTCCGGCGGGGGGGGGGGTCTCCAGGATCCGCGCGGGGCGTCCACACCGCCATCCCGCAGGTCTACACGCTGTCCCGCGCGCCGTCCGCGTCCTCTGGGCATCAGCCCACCGCCCCGCGACAGGAGGGGGCCGCAGGGTCCCTAGGTCGGGGGCCCCTAGTGCCGGGACCGCCCAGCCGTCCCCTCCTCTTCATCCTCGCCCCGCGATCAGCCCCCAGCGCCCCCATGGACGGCATCCGCCGCCAGGACCGCCGTAGGCAGCGCGCGCAAGCGCAGACGGCGGCGCGGCGAAAGGCAGCGTGCGCAAGCGCAGTCGGAGGCCGGGCGAGGCGGCCGGGACGGGGTCTCACGCCGAGGACGTGAAGGGCCCTCCGGATTGGCTTCCTTGCGCAGGCGCAGACGGCGACGGTCACGGCGGCAGTCGAGGCGCGGCTGAGTGGCGGTGGGGAGCTCCCTGCGTGGCGGCGGCCTGTGCGCAGGCGCACATGGCGGCGCTGCGGGGCCAGATGGCCGGGGCGACCTCGGCTCAGGGCCAGGGGGCGGCCCTTGGCCGTAGCAGTGTCTGCGCGGTCCCGGACGGGTTGCAGTAGGTCAGTCTAATGATTTCCGGATTTTCTTTGAAAGTTTTTTTGTTTGCTTGTGCCACGGATGTGAAAAAGAATTTCAGTTCCTCACACTGCAGGCAGCGAAGAATTCCTTTACAAAGTGAATAGTCGCCTTTTCCTTAGAAGAAAAACCGCAGCAACGGGGCTGAAAGTTGACTCCCCTGGAGAGGCCAGGGACCAGGGAAATGACACCGTAAACAGCTGTCCGTGTCACCCCGTCCACTTATGTTTTATTTCAAAGCAATTCTTGCCTAGGGCTGGGTTTAGAGTTACCTGTTTGCTCACCAACTCAAACTTAAAAAAATAAAAACTTTGTGGGTAAATCAGAGCTGCTGGTTCCCACGAATTGTCCTTTTATTTCCAATTAGTGGAGCTTTCTAAAGAGGGAAAGCTGTGAGCTGGGAGTATTGCCAAAATAACAAGTACATTCCAGTTTTTTTTATTGCATGCGATTTGTATGAAGGTGCCTAAAATAAAGCTTCATCCAGTTTTAGTTTATTTGTTAAAAAAAAAGGGGGGGGGGTCCAGTTTAAGTCACTTTTAATTCAGTCTTTCAGAAAAACTCGACGGAGCACCTGCCATGTTTCAGGGACCATTCAAGGCAGTGGGGCTATGCTCCTGAATAAGAGACGCAAAGTTCTCACCTGCAGACAGACTGGCAGGAAGGCAGAAGAATAAATCAGTACATAACATAATTTCAGGTAGTGACTTTTCATTATAAAGCCAAAAGTAAATCAAGGTGAGAGGATACAGTGTCTGTTGAGGGGGTGCTTCTTTGCATAGGGATGTGAGGTTTATGTTTTACTGATGCACCATGGCCCTGGAATGTCGGCTGCAGGGTCTGTTGCCTTGTCCTCACCCTGGGACGGTCTGGGATGTTACAGAGTAAAGCAGAGAAATCGGCAGTACTTGCACTGTCTCTCTAAGCTTCAGTCCAGAAGTGATACTGTCCACCTCTGCACACATTTCATTGGAAAAAACAAGTCATAGGACCAAACTGACTTTCAAATGGGAGAGGATGTATCACCATGTTTCCTGAATAAGAAAAAACCAAAATATGTATTATTATCCCTAATAATAATAACACAGTCAAGCATCTCCCCCAGGAGAATATGATCTGCATTCTTCACTTCCCTTAAATTCCAAGGTGAACTAGGTATGAACATAGAATAGTTCAGGGTCATACAGCAACAGTGAAAAAATGTAAACAGCAGGAGAGGATGGTGCTTCTGCACATCCAGTATTTATTTTCGGGTTTCCAAGACTTTTTTACTTTATGCAGCTATAATTTTTCATGTGTAGTTATTTGTGACCCTGTATCCTATGGAGGGCACCAAAGTAGGATCCCAAGCAGTGGTGCCCAAAGGAAGCAGCTCTGAGTTCCAGAAGTCTGGCATGAAGCTAGGGTTAAACAACATGAGCAGAGTTCTCACATTGATAAATAAGGTAGATATTTTTATGACTACAACTGGGTAGCTTTGAAATGTTAACCAGTAAAAGCCTTTTGGAACTGTAAACTTTTGCAGGCAAATATCTCTTCTGCATAAGAGGGTAGAAAGAAAACAGCAGTGACATCTAAAACAAAAGCGTTGCTCATGAAATGGGTGGCATAGCGGGATTATCCTGTTTCATCACAATCTGGCATTTTACTAATAAGCAGCAAATAACTGGTACAATTGATAAATTCAATGTGATGTCCTGCTCCGAAATCAAACAGCAAGAAAAATAAATTAGAAATGTGTTAAGTCTATGACATTAAAATCGTATGTATCCTGTCCTCCCATTTTTTGTTGCCTAAAATTAGTTTAAATGACTCTAAAATGCAGTTGACACATGCATGGTTGATATGAAGCACTAACTCTATGTATTTGCACGTACCTGTACAACAGTATAGATAATCTTGTTTAGTACTAAATGCTTAGTAATTATACAAATATATTAATACATATTCATACAGAAAATGAGAAATATTCAGAGTTATCTAGAGAGGAAAATAAAAATCACTGGTACTCATACCATGAATCAAACCATAGTAAATTTTTGTCTTTAAATTCTTGTCTTTATTTCAGCCTTATAAAAGGATCTATAAATAGTATTGCATACTCATAATAGTGAACTAGTGTTTTATTCTCCTTTGAATTCATCATGTTATAGTCATTTCCCATGCCATTAAATATTCTTTGAACACAGTATTTTAAAATTACCTGAATGGTATTAAAATGGATTTTCCTGCTGTCCTGTTTTGGGACAGTAGATTATTTGAAACTAATTTGTGAGATTCTCCTTGCGTGTATATCAGGCATGATGTCATCCAGGCTCAGGTCCTAGAACTTAGTAACAACTTCAGACACCTAATACTAATCATCTGGTATTTGTTAATGTATCGATATGTGAAAGCACTGTTTTAAGTTATTTCTGTGTACTACTTCATCAAATCATTATAACCTTATGAAGTTCAAATACTGTTGTTATCTGCATTTTATGTAAGAGTGAGCCAAGACTCAGGTTGATTAAGTCATTTGTTCCAGGTCACAGAGCTAGCCAGGAAAAATCAGAGGAGAAACATAAACCCAGACAGTCTGACTCCAGAAGTTACCTTATCACATAATCCACTACCCCACTTCCACTGGTACAAATTTACAGCCTTTTTAGTAGTGTGAGTGATCACCAAGAAACTGAATAAGATGTCTGTAATGTTCTTGCAAGAGAAACATGCACACAGCTGAGTAAATATATGCGTGGTTCTATGGGTTACCAAGAAGGCGTCCCTGTGCTTTCTGTGTCAATTTGGGAGAAATTTATGACATATGTTGCCTCATATGTCATAAATTTATGATAAATATTCTGAATAAGATTGTATAAAGACATGTACAAATCAAAATGTAAGCAACTGCATTAAACCACTTTCTCCCAATTTTTTTTTCAAACAGATAGACTATCTCAGCTGTGAGGAGGAATGTATATTAAAAGCATGTGATATTTTGTTTCAGCTTCAACACGTGTGAACCTTCGAGGTTATCATGTCCACTACAAAAAAGGTGGAAAGACTGAACATCAGTGGCACTCCTTGGACCCATCAGAAAACTAAGGTCGCTGGGCACAGCTGCCACCTGTAATCTGGAGAGAGAGACACAAAGAGACACAGCAGAGATCTACTTACTGGAGCAGAAGCTGCGGGAGCCATAAACGATAATAACCCTTAAAAGGTAATTTTGACAAGTTGCTGGGGTTTGAGTGTGGACTAGCATGTGGGTGAGAAATTCTGGGGGACTGCGTTTTTAGAGGGCCCCACATTTCATGAGTTTTACCACCAGGAACCATGTTCACCCGTTATGTGCTCACAATGAAGACTCAAGAAAGATCCCTTCAAGCCTCTGGGTCATGGGAAAAGATAAATAATCAAGGTAAAATACACCCAGGTAGATTGGTACTACCAAGTCCTACCCTCCAGGAGTGAAGGCATTAACACACCTTCCACTCCATCACCCTGTTGCCTTGTCTTACCTAAGGGGGAATACAGAATATGCCAGAAAACTTAACTGTATCACAAATGTGTGAAACAACCCCACAGAAGCTTCAGGGAGGGAGGTTGCTGACCTAAGTTATTTTGGAAATTAATGGAATCTGTAAAACTCAAAGCAAAAAGTATTGCACATAAACACCATATTCTATTTGATAGAATTGTTTCCCACAGGGGTTTGGGTTAACAGTTCTGAAACCACTCTACAGGTATTCTGGAAATAAATACATGAATGCATTGTATATGGCCAGGTCCAGGTTTCCCACATTGAAAGATCAAAGATAAACAAGGCGGGGAGGTTATAGTGATCTATGTGGCAATGGATTAGAGTTGGAAACACCAGTGGGAAATAATATTTAGTTGTCATAGATATTACACGTGTACATATACAAGGCAAGATAAATGTATTTATAGATGTATGCATGTGGGTCAATATATGCACATATATTTCTCTGCTCTGTCAGCTGAGAGCTCCTAGTAATAATACCCCAATAGGAGTGTGCACACCTAGTGCCCAGAAACAACACCCTGATAGCAGTGTGCACACCCAGTGCCCAGGTCTTGGTTTCTAATATCATTTTCTAATAAAATGAACCAGGGGTCATTGGAAAAATGTCTGATTTTACTGCGAGGGTAGGAAATGCATGAGATGATCCCAGAGTGTCTCACAGCACAAAAAGGTAAGGAAGGGCTTAAAAAGCTCATAGTGATAGGGCACGTCACAGTGACACAGGACACAGAGCCAACTCAAAAGGCTCCCACGGGCCAACCCTCGGTCAGTGTGAGCGAAAAATGAATAAAAGAGCATGCCATTATAGCCGAAGTATGAAATAAATATGCATGAGTAAACACTGATATAGATTAAATAATAAGAGAGAATAAATAATAAGAGAGATAGCCAAATCTCCTGTCGAGAAGCGTTCCACTTAACTGATGTGGACACCCACCTTCAAGAGTCTGGAGCATAACTGACAGCTCTGTCAGCTCCGGGCTGTGCATAAGGCTGCCGTCCAAAGGCAGTGGGGAGTCATTGTACAGTGCAGAAGCGTGACAAGCACCGCTTCAGCCAAAGGATCAAGTTTAACATCAGTCGCGAGAAGTCACGTTGATGATGTAGATAAAATAATATATACCCCTGACGTGATGTGCCGACAATGGCACTTTACCTCTGTGGTCCTTCTCCCCAAACACGTGGTTCCAGCATAATCACAAGGAAAACATCAGACAGACTTCAGTGGAGGCACATGCCACGGAACGCCACACGCATGACCAGTTAAGCAACACCAGAATTCCTTAAAAGTATAAAGGTCGTCAAAGAAACAAAAAAGTCTGAGAAACTGTCATAACGAAGAGAAGGCTAAGAAGTGATGAAATGTAATGTAATATTCTGGACAGAATAGTGGGACATAAAAGGGTTATTAGATAAAAACTGAGGAAATCTGAATAAAGAATAGACTTTGTTAATAATAATATACCAGTATTTTCTCATTAATTGTGACAGGTGTACCTTACTCATGGAAGACATGGCAAGGTGAACAGACTGTATGTGAAACCGCTATACCATCCTCACAATTCTCTCTAAATCTAAAACTGGTCTAAAAGTTTTATTGAAAAAATAATAAACTTTAAACTTTTCCAAGAAAAACAAAGGAAAGAAAAGAATAGAATAAGAAAAACAATAATCATAATTAGAAAAATAGGTTCAGGTAAAAACCACTTGCTCTGTCTGAATCTATTTTCTCACAAAGCGTTTTTTTTTTTTTTTCTTCTTAACGTGTTTGAAATAATTACTGTAATATAACTTGAAGGCCAGGGATTTCTGCACTTCAGCCAGAAGTGGAAGAAAGAAAAGTGGAAGGTATCAGATTGTAGAAAAGGAAGACTCTTTCAGACAGGAATTTATTCTTAGCTGTTAAAATTAGTTTTGATGATGACGTGAATACTTGGTCATGTGGAACAGTGCGTGTACACAATACATGTGTGCATATGTCCATGTGCTCTCCTGCATTTCCTGGTGTCTCCTGATGTTAAGTTGGTGCCATGTGGCCATTCCTTGCTCGTGGGCTCTGAGCATGAGTGATCCGTGCCAGTCCTGGCTGATGCAGTTAAGGGCCAGTCCGCCTCTTCTCCATTGCTCTTCCCCGTGCTACAATGAAAGAGAGCTGCGGGACCACTTGAGCTTACAGGAGAAGTAAAATTTCACTGCTTTAAGCCAATGAGATCTCAGGATTTCTCTGTTGTAGCAACTGGCATTAAATACATTAACAGAGAATGTCCCATAACAATAAGTTTTCCCCAATCATTGAGCCCACTCTAGCCAACAGAGGCATGAAAAATAGGCAGCCAGCAGGTGCCAAAAATAGGATTTCTGAGCCAGAGCCTGTGGTTGAGGTGAGAAAAATTAAAGTCCCATTCTTAAAATAGCCTGTACATCTTAATGATGGCATTATTCCCAGCTCCAAGGAGGAACAATGTTTCCTGGGTGAGGAGTGATAAATTGTAACCACGTGGGAGATGCATATTTAATAAATCATTATAATAATAAATCATTATAGACTTTTACGAATGGTGATTGAACTGTAAATACAGCTGGAACCAGAGCCTGACATTTCCCACGTCTTAAATTGAAAATAACGACTCCCTTCTATAAAAAAGACAGCTCACCAGAATGTTTATAGCAGCACAATTCACAATTGCAAAGATATGCCCATCAATACATGAGTGGAGTAATAAAATGTGGTATACGTATACAGTGAAGTTCTACTCAGCCACAAAAAACAATGGTGAACTAGCACCTCTTGTATTATCCTGAATGGAGCTGGAGCCCATTCTACTAAGTGAAGTATCACAAGAATGGAAAAACAAGCACCACGTGTACTCACCATCAAATTGGTGTTAACTGATCAACACTTATGTGCACATATGGAAGTAACATTCGTCGGGTGTCAGGCAGGTGGGAGTGGGGAGGAGGGGATGGGTATATACACACCTAATGGGTGTGGTGTGCACTGTTTGGGGGATGGACAGGCTCAAAGCTCTGACTCAGGTGGGGCAGAGGCAATATACGTAACCTAAACATTTGTACCCCCGGAATATGCTGAAATAAAACATTTTAAAAAAAGAAAGTAATGACTCCTTCTTTGATCTTTTGCCTGTAAATGTAATAAAATATCAGAGATTTTAGGACTGTTGTTTTCTAATTCTCTCAGGGCACATACTTAGTCACTGCTGTGCAAGACACTGGAAGTTCATGTTTAAAGGAGTGATCGTCCCAGTCCTTGAGGAGTTCATATTGTAAGAGACTGAGTAATATATGACTTATTTACATATATTATGACTTTTGCGGCTGTACAGGTCTGCATAGGGCACTATGGAAACACAGAACAGGAGGATTTAGCACAGCAAAGAGGTTCAGAAAATGTTTTCAGGAGATAATGACACCACCAAATAGTCAGACAAAAAGAGTGGGGGAGGAATTTCAGGTTGAAGGAGATGTGTGAACAAGAATGAAAATCTGAAAAATTATGGCATATTGGGGAAATGATAATATGAATCAATTAGATGAGTCTAAGCATGTGACGGACTATTTTAACCTTTATATGTTGTTTAGTATCTCTAGACTCTAAAACACGAGGGTAGGAACGGCATGAGATGAGGTTACATGACATGGATCAGAGGGAAAATTCTGTTGTAAGTGACGAGGAAATACAGTCTAGGCTAAATCTTAGCAAACAGTGCGCGTCTGGTTAAAGGGCTTCTCAGAGCACAAACATGCGGTATTATGTTGAGAAACAAGCTATTATTGAAATAGGACGTGTTGTGTGTACCTGTGCTTCTGATCCTGTTCTCCACATAGAACAGTGCACCTTAATTTTAGAAGGGGATGGCATATGTTTCAGAGCTTGGAATCATTTTAAGAAATATTATGACCTATTTGGTTAAATGTTAAGCCTGCATTAAATTTTTTTTATTTTTTAAAATATGATGTAGAATTGGAACCTTTAAAAAGTATAAAACAAAAATTCAAACAAATGAGAAAAAGAAAAATGAACAAATAATAAGAATGAACAATTAAACAAAGGAGAAATACAAGGCAGCACTAAAGAAATGAAAGAGGGGCCAGGTGCAGTGGCTCGCACCTGTAATCCTAGCACTCTGGGAGGCCGAGGCAGGCGGATCGTTTGAGCTCATGAGTTCAAGACCAGCCCAAGCAAGAGTGAGACCCCGTCTCTACTGAAAAAAAAAAAAGTAGAAAGGAATTAGCTGGACAACTAAAAATGTATAGAAAAAATTAGCTGGGCCTAGTGGCGCATGCCTGTAGTCCCAGCTACTCGGGAGGCTGAGGCAGGAGGATCGCTTGAGCCCAGGAGTCTGAGATTGCTGTGAGCTAGGCTGAGGCCATGGTACTCTCTAGTCCAGGCAACAGAGTGAGACTCTGTCTCAAAAAAGAAAAAAAAAAAAAAAGAAATGAAAGATGTCCAAGCTTACCAAAAAACAAGTGTGTGTGAAGTTTAATGACAAAATTAATATACACTATTAATACCTGTGCAAAAATATGATAACACTCATATTTTGTATTAAGAGATGGACATTCACATCTGCTGCTATGGAGGTTCTGAATTACTACAGATGTTTTCAAGGCCACTTTTACAATACATATCAAAAACTACAGAAAATGTATAAAATTTTTGAATGTTGGCTTCTTCTAAAAATTCGAATCCATCAGGATATTTCATCACGATAAAATTTGACTGCAACTAAGTAGCAAGCACTCCTTTTAGGTGCTGCATGCATTTTCCATTTCACCTTGGTTCCCACTACTGCTTACTATACGATATCCAATAACTTCAGCCATTGAGGTTTTTATCTATTTATTTGTCTTTGGGTACTTGGGTTTATGACTCTTGAATTAAGTAACTTATGGTTCATCGATACTTGGAATTCTAACCAGCCATTAAAAGTGAGTGAAAAAGATATAATGCTATGGAAATATGTATAAGATATATAAATAAGTGACGAAATATTAAAAATCACTATGTAAATAAAACACAGTAAACTTTTTGTCCCCAAAATGCATTTTTTTGCAAAAAAAAAAAAAAGCATAAAAGATAGGGTTCACCTCTGAGTGTTAGTATAGCTAGTAACTTTTTTTTCCCTTTTGCTTACCAATATTGTCCAAATTTCTCCAATACAATTGGGTTGCTTTTTTTAATAAGAAAAATCTATTTAATCTATACGGATATAGATTTACCCTTAAAATAAAAGGTTGTTAGAGATCAAGTCATCGTTTGTCTTTTACATTTTCAACTTGTGACTTTTCTAAGAGACTTTGATGACTTAGGGAAGCTTAGGGATTCCTTGTTTGCATAAAGAGACATGACCCCCTGCTGATTACACATAGACCAGTTACAGTATTGAGATGCAGTTCTAATGCAAATCACCCAGAGTTAGCACAGACTCCACAAATTAAAAACACACTTCCCAGCAAGACTGCCCTCACATAAGATGCCAGGTGTAAGTTCAGACATCAGCAGGCCACCCACACTTCTGACCAATTGTCTATAAACATGGGTGGTTCCCATGACCCTCTCACTAGCATGACTCACAGAGCTCAGGAAAGCATTGCAATCATGACTGAAGTTTCATTATAAAACCACAAATCAGAACCAGCCAAATTAATAGACACGTAGGGTGAGGTCTGGCAGGGTCCTGAATGCAGAGCTGCTGTGTCCTTTCCCTGTGGGATCCGAACATGTCACCATCCCGAACATCATGTGTTCCCCAGCCAGGAAGCTGCCCGAGCCTTGGTGTCCAGAGGTTTTGTGCGGGTTTTATTACATAGGTATGATTGATTTAATCACTGGTTAAATGACTGAACTCAATCTTCAGCTCCCTCCCCTCTCTAGAGGGCAGGACCGCCAGGCCAGTGCCTCAACCCTATAATCACATTTCATCTTTCTCATAGCCAGCCCCCATCCTGATTCTATCAAGTGCCCTACCTTGAGTTATCCCGTTAGTAAACTCCAGAGGGCAGCCACGAATCACAGCACTCTTATCACTGGGGAAGTTCCGAAGGTTTAGGACCTTCATCCCAGGACAAAGACTATACAAATTGTTGTTATACAAAAATGATTTTTTTATCATTGTCATCAGCCTTTCATTCATTTTCTCTGAAACACACACTGTATGATGGTTACATGGATAGTATCCAGCAGTGTTTGGACCACAATTACATACAGTTGCCAATGAACTACACGTGGCTATATTTTTCCATTCGAGACAGCATATGAGTAGCCAAATACTTGCTGGTATTAAAGTTTATAATAGGGTGCGGCAAAGACAACTAGTTGTCCTCCAGTATCCATCCTCTCCTTGTAATAAAACCTCAAATATAGTTGGCAATTTGGGCACTCATGATAAGGATTGCATTTTCCACTTTAAGCTAAGTGTGGCCATGCGGTTAGGATCTGGTCCATGTGATTTCAGGTGAAATATTTGTGGCACCTTCCTTAAGAGGCATGTCCTTCCCTTTTTGTCCTTTCCTCTCCTTTGTCCTAGATTGTAAATGTGATGACTGAGGCTCTAACCAACATATTAAATATGAGGACAAAGGATGATCTAGGGCTGGTGCAACAGTTAACCCTCAGTCACAAAAATCACCAACGAACCCTCTGGGCTGTTTTCCTTTTAACGTTTTGTGCAAGAGAAATGATCATCAATCTTTGTAAGATTACTCGAAGCTAATGATAATTAATATCTTTATTAAGGCTCTATTTTTACAAAGTCACTTGTATTCTATTTTCTTTATATATAATTTGGAATGAATAACCTCCTACACACACTGTCATCTCAGGATAAATGCCTAAAACTCATTGCTCTACACTCAGATGTTCCAATGGACATTTCTTGGGTCTTTAATATGAATCACCATCCTCCGCATTGTTTGTGTGTGTGGTAACAGGTGCCCAATTTCTGTTTAGGGACTGCTTCTCCCCCATTCTCAGTCCATGTGATTCAGGTGGTCTCTACGCCCAGATTCAGGGGTGGATCATGTATCCCAGATAGAACTAACCATATGGTTCCCCCAGGCACAAATTATGGAAACCCCAGTTTCTAGGGAGCTTGAATTCAGCCAGTTTAGACCCTGGTCTTTTCAGCTAAAGTAATCTTGCTCTTCCTGGCAATTGGTGCCAATGACTGCATTTTTAATTTCTTTGTAAATCTATTGACTGACTCGATGTTACTAGCATGGAAAAATTCTATGGGCAAGTTATTGCTGTTGCCTTGCAGAAAAAGATTGGCAGCATCTGGAATTTCTGAACCCCTAGAGTTTATGACTCCAGCAGCCTCTAAAGATTTGTGAAATGCATAAATATCTCAGCAAACCGTGGTCTGTACATCACGGAAAGGCAAAGGTTTCAGAGCACAGTTTTAGCAGGAAATGAGTTGAGAGAAATAAAGACACTAGTGCCAATTCTTTATTTAAACA
This sequence comes from Indri indri, assembly GCA_004363605.1. NCBI lineage: Eukaryota > Metazoa > Chordata > Mammalia > Primates > Indriidae > Indri > Indri indri. The sequence goes on from RJWJ010017143.1 coordinate 23,044, forward strand.
GAACACCGATTTAATAATATCATATTAACATTTCACAAAAGCAGAGTGGGACTATAGTGACACTTTAATAATTGGAATAAAATGCTGATAAGGAAATAAAACCAGTATATAACATTATCTGTTAGGAGATTCTCACTCTCTCTCTTTCTCTCTCTCCCCCTCTTCCATTCAATGGAGACATACATTTTAAGTAACACCAGGTCCTTATGGAGAAAAAAAAAATCTGGCCATTTTTGTATCATACATTTAGTGGGTAAAGTCCAAGGGACTTTGGTCCCTGCAGAGAGGAAGGTGTGCACTACTTACCTGCCTAAAACTCTGTCCTTTGCTCTCTCTGTCCTTTGACTCTCTAGCAGGGCTGGGCTGTTAGAGACCTGGGTGGTCAATAGCCTGATATCCTATTCTAATTATGCACACACCCCAAGGACAGCCCTCCCTGGTTGGCTCTGACTCCATGGACCTAGAGATTTGGCTTTTCCCATGGAACAAAATAAAAACTATCTTTTTTTTGGTCTTTCCATATTTTAATTACTTCCTATATTTTGGTCAGTCTCTGGGCTGAGGACACGGAGGCTGCTCTTAATGGCCTCTGTTCCGACTGTTACCCTTTAGACAGGAAAAAAAGTTAAAAATGAATAACAAACTTCACTTACAGGATAAACATTGCTTGTTCTTTTCCTATTATTCCATTGCCATTTTTAGAATCATAAAGAAAGATTTCATTTCTATTAGAAAAATGGTTCCAGAAAATGCCTAGGCCAGCAGCACTGGGGCCTGGTTCTCTGGATTAACACGCGGTAACTGATTTATTATTCCGTGAAGAATGTTTTCCCACCTTTGTTTCAGAAGGAGAAACGTTCTTTATCTCACTGCGTCAGGGGTGCTGCAGCTGCGGCTTATGCTAATTGTTGCTTACCTGCAAATAAGTTTGTGTATGTTTTGTGCGTCACCAGGCCTTTGAAGAATTCCCATCGTTAAAAGTAAGCTTTTGTTTTAGGCCTATTGTGAGCCTTCTGGGTCTTGGGTGCACAGAGGGTTTTCCTGGAGAGAGTAACGGAGAAGGAGCTTTAGCTCTGAGGGCTGCTGTTTGTGTAGGTTCCTCACCAGGCCTTAGGGGTACAGCCTGAATCCTTCCTGACACCCTAGAGAGGCATAGACATCATAATGTTTCTCCAGCGGGCTCCTCTTAGATTTGGGGGAGATCTCATTTCATGACGCTTGAGCAGGGCACAATTCTCCCTGCTCCATGATCAATGCTTGGAAACATTTCCTGTGACATCTCGAATTCTGACTCTTTTCGGGGAGCCTTTGATTCCTGAAGTGGGTCGCATGTGCCTGAAGCTGTGGAAGGTCTCATGTGACAACTAGACAGAAAGGCTGGCAGTTTTTCATGCTCGGAGCATGTAGTTGTGCCGCCAGCCTTTCCTTAGAGTTGTGTTTATACATTATAGTGCCGGTTGTGTTCTGTCATCATTCTGTTACTGAACCCACAAAAGTGCCCAGCCTAGGTCCCGTCACTCGCCGCACAGAGAGCCCAAAATGGAGATGACTCGGATGGCCAAGGAAGAAAGGAATTTTAATGCAAAAGACGTCTGTCAGGAGAATGGGAGAAATAATCTCACATCAGTCTCCCTGACCCACTAGTGGGCTGTGGAACATGAGCCAGGCTGCCTGGGCTTTGAAGTCGTAGGGTCTCCGGGTGGTCTGATTCAAGAATCTGCTGGCGGTGGTGGATGGTGAGTCCTGCAGAGAGGCTAGTTAAGTCTAGTTGTTAGGCTGGACTGGTAAAGTCTGCAGAAACAAAGGAGGATAGCATACATAAGCTCCCAGGGAAGACCTGTGTCCTCTACGAAGCACTGCATATATGGTAAGTATTGGTGATGCTGTTACAATTCCAGAGAAGAAACACACTCAGAATCCGATGTTGACACCACAAAGGTATGAGAGTCTTATGAGGCTCTTACCGGATGAGGTTGAACAAGAATTCATCATTCTGGCCTGTCTCCACGTCTGCTCTGTAGGTCCAGCCCCGCAGTAAGGAGCGAGGAGTTATGCCCCACCTCCTCCAGCAGGGTTTCCACACGCATCATTTGGAATGAATTTACACGGGAGACTTGTCTCTTCTATTGATCGATTGATTGAGTGGTTGGTTAAAGCATTTATGTCAGTATGACTCATGAATATTTACTTTATACCTTGTGTTATCCTAAGTGTTTTATTTATTATATTACTCGCATTTGTCCAGCATTGGCCACTAAGAGCTCTTTCGGTCTGTACTTTTGACATTCCCCCAACAATGATTTATTTTTTTTTCTTTTGAGCACTCCCTTCCTTTCTCGTACTACAAGATGCCCCAGGCTCAGTTTGCATATTCCCCGTCTCAGTTCTGGAAGCTGTCATTTCTCCAGGGAGCCCTAGATTCTTGTACTGGAGAACGGTGTTAGAAAGCAAGATCTGGATTCTGGGTGTGCCTGTTGCTAACTCAGGTAGACCTTGTTTTCTATAACAGAGTTATACGTTTGTCACATAAATCCTATTGCATGTAGGGAAGGGAGAGAGAGAGAGCAGAGAGATATATCAGACAATTTTGTGCATTGTTTTAAGAAATTAGCTCATGTGAGATGTACATTCAATGCTTTCTCAGCTTGTCAAGTTGTTCTCAAATAACTCTTGTCCATTGCTGCTTACAACGCAGACATTTATGAGCTCCCCGTTCTGAGGGTTGGCCAGAAGTCCAGGCCCACAAGACTGGGTTCTCTGCTCAGGGTCTCACAAAGCTGCTGATATCAAGGTGTTGACCTAACCCAGCTCTTTAAATCACTTTCAATTTGGGGTTTTCTCAGTCATCTCAGCATCACTCTCCAACAAGGGCCCAGGAATTACATCTGCATTATGTGACGGCTTAGCTGGTGCTAAGGATTTAGTCTTCGCCGTGATAAGTCGGCATCTCCTGGGCTTTCTTGCAGTTACCTCTCGCCGATTTGGAATATAAAAAAGCATTTGGCAACGCCATCCCCTGCACTTGGTGAGATTAAACACTGTATCTGTCTCAGGGGCAACTAGCTAAAAATTCATTATGATATCATTCTCCTGGGCCATTTTTGGAACAGCAGATTATTGAAGTTTTGGCACTCCTCCCTGGATGCTCTGTGAGAAAGACAGCAAGGCTCTGCCTCCGCCCTTGGGCACACCAGGTAGAGGATGTGAATTGTTGGGGGAGACAGAGGCTGACAGCTGGCCCTTCTCAGGGACACGCACACCAATATCTCTGTGTCTTATTTCCCTTTTGACAGCTCTTTCTTTGTGGGGCAATGCATGACTCCTGATCTTATTAGAATGAGACAAGGATCACCTGATGGACTAAAGAAAATGCCTCAAAAAGCTTTGGTTACCAGGCCAAAACGAAATCCCCTTTAAAGGAGCAGAGAACAACAGAGAAGTGGACTGTTATGATGTATAGGCAAGAAAGGCTTTTGTATCATGAAAGCTAAAGAATAAACCATAAAAAATAACTTACTTAGCTACATAACATTTTAAAATTTCTGTTTATCCCATTGCACCAGAAACAAAACTAAAAGGCAAAGGATATGTTGGGGAAAATATTTTCAAACTTGATAACAATGAGTATTCTTAAGACAGAGAATTGGTAAATTAATCAAGATAAAAGCAAATATATCAAGTACATGGATAAAGGACATTAACAGGCAAGTGAAAATGGGGAAAAGGCAGCAAACATTTGAGAAAAAGTGTTCAGCGTCGTTCGTTATAAAATGAATACAAAATAGGAATGAGATGTTGTTACTGTTTTATTGATCAAGCTGGCAAGTGACTTTTAAACAATTCCCTTTGCTTGAGCTTGTGTGAGGCACTTTCAAGCATTACTGGTAATACTATATATTAATATCACCTTTCTTAAGGACACTTTGGCAATTAGAATTGAAAAGCCTGTAAGTGAATGTGCCTATATTCCACTCCCGGGTATTTCCTTGAACCAGGTCATCAGAGATGCAAGGATGACAGAGGCCGCCCGGGGAGACAGTGTTTTCCCTGTTCCGGAAAATGCGCAAGCAGCAGGGATGATTGCCGGGTAGGGACATTGAGGACACTAGGAGAGGGCTGGGTTCCATGCATAGCAAGGCCATTCCAAGTCTAAAATTTTATAACACAACCACTCTACTGTCAGAGCAAAATATTCAGAGGACCAGGAGGATACCGTAAGCTTTTTGTGATAATTATCATAATCAAAATAGAAGTGAATATTTATTTAACATTTCCTATGCATCAGCACTTTGCATGTATTAGCTAAAGTGAGTTTTATGACAGCCTGTAAGGTGGGTGTCATAATCCTTACTTTACGAGTAGACAAGACAAGGCACAGAGAAATAAAGTAACATCGTTTAGGTCACACAGCAGATAAATGGAAGAAACAAGATTTCAGCGCAGACAGTGGCTCTGTGCTACTCTTAATCATCTGTCTTATACCAGCTGCCTCCCTTCTGTTGGTTCCACTGGAATTCAAGGTCGACCGATTTCTTTTTTCTTCCTTTCAACTCAGATTCTAAAAGCAGGCTGGGTCTGCACAGTGCTCTATGGTCTAGAACTCTTTCACTCACAGTTGTCTTATTGGATGATTTCAGTGAGACAGCGAGGTTGTGCCAGGATAAGAATGTCCCCATGGTTGAGGAAACTCAGGTTCAGAGGATTGGTGCTTTGTCCTTATCTAGTTTACAGTGAGGTAGAGGAGATGCTCTTTCGCTGAAACGTTCCGTCACCCAGTTGGGTACAGAGTAACCGAAACATCTGCTTTCTTAGCTTTGAGGCCAGCGCTCCCCTCCCGGCTCAGTAGTACATTCAGAACCTGGCCTTGGACCTACATGAGCTGATCCTCTGTCAGGGTCTTCTTCCGTTGCACCTGCAGTACCCCTCGGCCACGAAGGCGACACGAATGCTTGTTTCTGCTTCTCCTCCACCACACAAACCCTCTGCTGCCCTTCTCTGTCTCTGGAAAGTAAGGCCCTTGCTTCATGCTTGCGTCAGTTGTCTGTTGCTGTGTAACAAAACACCTCCCAAGCTCAGCAACCATTTCATCTCCTCATGATTCTCGGGGTAAGGAGTTCACGCAGGAGAGAGGGGGTGTAAGTCATCTCTGAGCCACAGAAATGGGGGCCCTGGCTGCCATAGTACGAAGCACTGTGTTGACTCAACTGGTCACGTATGTCAGGGGTCTCAGTTCTCCCTGACCACTGGGTTCCTTGGCTGTCGTCTGTGTGGCCTCCCCACACAGGTGGCTTAGGCTTCCTAACAGCATGGCGGCCCCAGAATAGTGGGACTTTCAGCCTAGTGGCTGACTTCTCCTCCAGAGACAGCAGAAGCTGCAGGTCTCTGACAGGCTGGCTTGGAGCTGGTACAGCTTCCCTTCCGCCATGTTCTGTGGTCACGGCATGTCACGAGGCCAGCCAGGATCAAGGGGAAGAGAAAGAGACTCTGTCCCTTAATAAGTGGAAGAGCTTTCATGAATATCAAAACCCTTTTAAAATAGATTTTTCATTAAAAATCTGTTAATACATTTAGGTGAAAACATTTCAAAAGCACAGCACGTGAGCAATTAAAAGTATTTTTTGCTCTTTCTCACTCTGGATAGTGGTGGCGGCTGGGATCTCCAGCGCCACATTGGTGTCCTTGGTGACTCTCCCATCCTCTGTTGCTGGCACCTGCACCACCATGGCGTGGGTCCCCACCACACTGCCACACTGCTCCTCGATCTGCACACACTCAGAGATCACGCAGTTCTGCGTCATCCTGTGTCAGGACGCACAAGACCTCATTCCTCCCCTCCAGGACTGCTGCAGTGTATGGGTTTTCACACCGAGTGTTCTTGACTCTCCTTCATTCATCTCCACAAATGCCAGGCATGGAGCCCGATGCCACCTTCTCAGTGAGCAAGAGCAAGGCTGCCCCTGTTGGCACTACCCTCTTATGTAATAACCCTTGACAGTAAGGTGTCCTCAAGGAACAGTTTCTGGTGGGGTTCTGATAAGGCTCTCCAAAAACTAGCGGGCATCAGGACAGTGTGAGGGGCTTTTGTTGAGTCTGCTTTGGAAAAAATTGTGAAACTAGACAAGACCCAAGGGCTACTCCAGCTCTGGGGTGGGAAATCAGCTCCATCTTGAGGACCACCTCTGCTCCATGCATCGACAATTGCTGCCTAGCTATAGGGAAAAGAGTTCTAAGACCAAGTCTGGGCTGGGGGGCAAATAATATCTCATTTAATGGACACACCACAGTTGACCTAACCATCTGCCCACAGTCTTAGTGGCACCATTATCATTTTTTTTTATTACCAAATGTGTTTTATGGTCCTGCTACTCCCTCACTCAGTAAACTTTAGAAGGAGAACTATATGTGCATATTTACATTATTGATATAAGTATGCATTTGCTTACGTATGACTAATATAACTCCCCGCCAACATTATCAAACTTTTTAAACGTCAAATCAATGTTTATGGACCTGTCCGATGATGCCCCATACTAGGAATGACAGAAGAAAACAACTAAAGCGGCATCATTATTTAATATCACCCCGGGTCTATTTGAAAATCAAAAACACTTTTTCAATTAAAGAGTCGTCAGCAGGTTTCGTGGCTTGGCTGGAATAAAAGTGCTCAGTTGTAAATTTCTTTTAAACTCCCACTGAAAGCATGTGAGCAGAGGTACTTACATAGACTAACAAGGAACAGAGCGCACATGCTCGGTGATGCCACACAGGGCATGGGATGCAGGCACATGACCACCCGATGTGCCTGGGACGCCTCCTCTCTGTTCAGGCACAGATAGGTGGAAGAGGATTAGGATCGAATGCCAACGAAAAAGCCCAGGGGAAGGGTTTTTCCTTCTTCCCTTTCTTCCTCCATTGCCCAGTAGATACCTGCTGTTTCTGACTCCTCTTCCTCAGTCTCCTGATGACAGCACTCTGATGGTCCTCTAAGAAGGTCCCTCCACCTCCTCCTCTGCCTGTGGGTTGCTTCAGGGCATGTGTCTGGTGATCAGCATGTTCCATCTGCTGATAAGACCGATCAGGTCAGAGACAGGCACAGACCCTCAGTTTACCCCGTGATGTTCAGCAGGAGCCTTCCATTGGCAGAACCTGGCCTCTCTCCGTTAGGGTTGTGAGGCTGCGTGAACATGCAGCTCCCGGGGTCACCTGTGGCGACCACACAGAGGGGAGCCACATCGAGAGACGAGACAGAGCTCACTCATGATGTCATTGAGGCAATCGAGGAAAGCTTGAACCCTGGACATCACAGGGACAATCATCTAATTCCAACTATTTAATTAATCAACTCTTAACAGATTGATGAATAGTTGACTAATTCCCACGTTTTGGGCAAGGCATTCTGAGCTGCACTCCTGCCATTTACAGCAAGAGCGTGGAGGATACAGCACAGCACCTCTGTGAGTTCTCATCTCCTCTGCCTGCCCCTAAGCAGAGAACACAGAGGGGCAGGAGGCTGTGGGCCCAAGCTCCGTCACTGTGTGCTCTGTCCTTCCAATGCTGTTGATACCACCACCACCTCCTGCTGGGCTGTGGCTTTTGTCTCTGTAGCAGGCAGAGTTATTGGCCCCCAACAGTGTCTGCATCTTAATCCATGGGACCTGTGACTATGTACCCTTAGAGGGCACAGAGACTTTGCAGGGGAGGTGAAGGTAGGGAAGTTGAGATAGGGAGATCATCACAGATGACCCAGGCAAGTCTTAAACGTAATCACAAGAGGAAGGCGGGAGTGTGAGAGACAAGAATATATGACAATGTTTACCATTTTTGTAAAATTTTCTATAGAATTCAAAATTTTTTTCTCAATATTTAAAACATCTTTATAATTTTGGAATTTGTAATCTATGTTATTGATTTTGTTCAAGTTTATTATTTGTTTGCATTCTTTATGGTGGCTTTTTTGCCATGAAATTAAAAAAATATATATATATTATTTAATCAAGTTTTTTATTTTATCTTGAGTTCAGTCACCTGTGGATTTGGGTCATAGTTGGAAAGATTTTCCTAACCCCCCAGATTATATGAAATCTGCCTTTTTAAAAATTTTTACACTCAGGTCTGATTCACTTCTAGATTGTGTTTTATGTGTGATGTAAGGAATGGATCTAATTATAACAATTTGATCAAATGACTATCATTTATGCCAACACCATTTATTCAGAACACTAGATTTTGCCGCTGTGATGTGAAAAACCACGGTAACCGTATACTAGACATCTATACAGTTATGTCTATTCCTGAACTTCTGCTCTTGTCCCACTGGTGTGACCACTCAGGTGCCAGCTCCTGTCTGCTTCCTTAGATTTTAATACCTGGCATGACTACTTTCAGACTTACATCTCAGTATTGCCCTGGCTATTCTTACTTGTTTATTTTGCTGTGTAAATTTTAATACCAGCTTGTGTGGCTCCAAGAGAATGTTCATTAACATTTTTATTGGGATCACATTAAAGTTACACATTAAGTCAGAAAGAATTGAAATATCAGTAATGCGGAGATGCTATACTTAGAACAAGGAAGAACATAACTATTCATGTCTACCTTCATCTTTAGGAGTGTTACATACTTCTGTGCATATTGGCTTTAAACATTTATGGCTATTTCCATCCCTAAATATTCATTTATTTTTGCTACTATAAATGAGATTCATGGATTTGTTGTATCTTCTGACAGGTTATTATTTGTGTCTATAAACGCAATTGACTTTGTATGTTAATGTGATACATTGCTGTCTTGCTGAGATCTTTTAGAGTTTGAGTTAGCTTTATCATTGATGCTCTAGATGGATGATCAGGTCCTCTGCATATAACAATAGTTTCATTTTTTTTCTTCCCAATTTTTATGCTCATCATTGTTACCTTGTGTCTAATTGCCTTGACTAGTTCCTCCAGAACACTGTTACATAATAGGTTGGGCACATCTTCACGTCTGGCTGGGACCCATTAGCACGACAGCCCACAAGCACCAACCTCAATTCTTTATTCATCCATTTGTTTTAAGCGTATCTCAGATAAACAGGAATTTAGCCATTTAGCACCTGCCTGCTTTGTGTACTCTGCAAAATTGCATCCAACATCTGCTAGCCATAGATAAGACAAATCCAGTAACTTATAAAGACCCCCGAGTTGCTCCTGGCCTTTGGTGCTCTCTGGCCCAGAGACTCCCTTCCATGCTGCTGAGCATATCATCTGCACAGGTGAGTCCCATCTCCACCAGCAGTCCCCTTCCCCTCCTCTCTCTCTGGGCAGTGGCCTCTGGACTGTCTCATACGGTGAGGGACTTCCTCTGCGCGCAAGTATGTCAAAGTGTTATGCGAATAAAGCACGTGTGTGCTGCTGCCACCTGGTGGCCGTATCTCTTTTCTTGATCTTTCTGGAATCTTTTAAACCCCGTACTCTCCCCATCTGCTGCCTTCTCCTGCCTCTTTTTATGTTCTTGAACAGGTTAAGGGGCTGTAAGAATTATTGAACAAGTTTTCAGATATTCCTTTGCAAATCTACATTCTGGTCTGTTACCTTATTTTGGAAATCCTGATCTTTTTGTAAAAACTTTCTGTTCCACACATGTGGAGCATCTTCTTTAGAAAGGAATGCAACATCACAAGGGCACTTACTTGCCGGCATTAATACTTAATCCGCAGATGAGGTGTTACCCTGTGATCTCATTTAATACTCACAAGAAGGAAATCTATTAACACGTACTAAGGTGACAGGGGCTGAATATTAAACAGGCAAGAAGTAAATCCTGAAAGCAGGCTGGGACGTCCGGGAATTCTCCACCGTCACTCATCGACAGCTACAGATTTGATAGCGGTCTGAAAAGAAGAACGGTTTGAATGTACCGATGTCTGCTTACAGCCTTTCTTTTTCCCTTGTCGTGTCTCGGGGACTTTCATCCTTCATGGGGCACAGTTATTATAGGGAACAGTCTTGTGTATGCAGCAAAACCCTGTGGACTGGATACTGGAGAGTTATTTTAAGAGGTTTTCAAGGGCAATTTTAATACGGTTGTTTTCCACTTGTGTTCTGAATTTAGAAACCTTGCACCCCTGTAAGATACAACCCATCGTGCAAGAGTAGGAAACAGGACAAAAGAAGCAAAATAGCAGAATGCCGCGCCTGCATCCAGAGTCCTTTTACGCTCCGTGGGGAACTGGGTTGTCACATTAGAGTTTTATGCTGATGCCGCTGTCTGCAGTGACTCTATGTTGCTGCATACGAAGAGGCTGCCGTGGCATGAAGTGGGCGTGAAGGGGAAGAGGGTGATATCTGAGACGGGAGAGGAAGGGTCAGATCGTGCCCAGAGTCCTGGCAGCTTGTGGCAGGGGTTTGAATGTTATTCT
>RJWJ010017144.1:0-33518 GCA_004363605.1 Indri indri
GCCTCTGTGAGCTCCACTGTCAGACTAGCTGGGAACCATGGACAACCTTTCGGATTCTATTTTAAGATTGCAAAGCTGTTGTTTGCTTATAAACATCAGATCTGCAGCTGATGTAACGCATAGCACAGACTCACGGAGTGTCACAGAGCTGGCTGCACCAGGTTGGGGCCGGGACCCAGCCAGGCAGTCACGCGTCTGCTATAAATACAGCAATTTCAGCTGATGCAGTTGGAGACGTAAAGTCTCCCCTTTCAAAATTCTGACTTCAAATACATTTTTTTCCCCCAGGCTTTCTGTCTTTTCTCAAATACCCATATAAATCCTCAAATTTGTTGTTACTTTACCCTGGATCTATTTTTTTCTTCCTTTGTATTGTTTTTAAAAGGAAGAAAACTGCTTTTTTTAACCCAATTTAATACCCCATTTAGAGTTGTCTTGCCAATCAGGAAATGAAATACAATCACATCAGGCACGGCTTTAAATTCAGGCCTGTCTTCATATTTTGGCATTTGAGTCCTGAAATTTACACAGCCTCGTCCTCACTCTAATTGATTCTTCTAACCTGACCATGACTTTTACCATCCTGTGGTTAGAACACTCAACTGGCCTTATTTCTCTGCTGTCAGAGCATATATCACCTTTAAAGGGACCCATGTTGTCAGGAAGTTTATGTCTTAAATTTAAGATTTCTTAAATGAAACAAGAACTGCTGGGTAGTTTAGAGAGCTTAATATAAATAATAAAACGTTCAAATATGAGGCTTTCTTTCTGAAAATTTTAATAAAAACAAGGCATTAGCATTTCTTTGTATCACAGACACACCAAAAGCAACCAATTTCTTTCAGCCTTATAAAGCTTGTAACTACGAAATATACCCTAAGTTGAATGATGGTATCATTAGACTCGGGCTTGCAAAGGGTGGCCCTTGCCCTATCTGTTAAAATAAGAAGAGATTGCTGGTGTGGATGCAGAGAGAAATGAACACTTACACACTGTTGGGGGGACTGCAAATTAGTACAACTCCTATCAAAAACAGTATGGAGATTTCTCAGAGAACTAAAAGCAGACCTATCATTTGATCTAGGAATCCCACCACTGGGTATCTGCCCAAAGGAAAAGAAGTCATTTTATCAAAAAGACATCTGCACTTGAGTGTTTATTGCAGCACAATTCACAATTGCAGAGATGTAGAATCAACCCAAGTGCCCATCAATGCATGAGTGGATTAACAAAATGTGGTATATGTATACTGGAGCACTATTCAGCCATAAAAAGGATGAATTAATGCCTTTTGCAGCAGTTTGGAAGGAACTGGAGACCATTATCCTAAGCAAAGTATCTCAAGAATGGAAAAAAGCAAACACCACATGTGCTGTCTAATAAATTGGAACTCACTGATGGGCACACAAGTGCACAGAGGGAAGTAAAATTCATCGGAAATCAAGCAAGGGGGAGGGGGGAGGAAGGGACGGGCAAACCCCCCCCTAACAGGTACATTGGGCACTATTCAGGTATGGGCAGATTTACAGTCCCGACTCAAGCCATGTATCAAAAATATCTGTACCCCCTTAATATTTTGAAATAAAAAATAAAAATAAAAAAAGGAGAGATTGGCTGAGGCGATTGAAGCTCTAAGAGAATATAGTTGGGTATGTTTAATCTGCTTCAGAAATCACACTGCTTAGACTTGAACACTCTGTCCATTACATTATGTCATTATGCAGGCAAATACCGCCAAAAACTGCAAAGAGACCTGGGAGTCTTGGTGGAACACACTTGAGGTGGGGAGACCAGAGTCCTGAACTCCAGGTTCAGTCGCATCACCCGAGCCAGCATTTGCTACATAATAGGCACTTTTAATCTGGAGTTAAACCTTCACAGAAATCCTTGGGTGGCATTATTGTCCTCATCTGGAAGATGAATGAACTGTACTCTTTAATAAAAAAAATTCAAGAAAGCCTCATAAGGACATGCCATGAGTAAATGGAAAGTTGGGATTTGAGCACAAGCTTGATTAATGCCTGACTCTCCTCTTAGCCACCGTACTGGTTCATTGTGTGTCCTCGGGCTGGTCCCTTCCCATCTAGGTCTCAGTTTCCTTATAGTGGAATAAGGAAATTGACGTAGGTCATCTGAATGATTCTTACAAAATTAAAAGGAGCTTGGAAGACCTGCTCTTGAGATCCAAAATTTCTTTACAAGGTACATAGTCTTGGGGAAGTTGTTCAAAACTTCTGAGCCTCAGTTTCTACCTCTATAAAACAGGGGTAAAATCCTCACCTAGAGATCAAATTCAATAATGGAAATAAGAGTGTTGTACACAGGCATGGGCTTATTTTTATTCATTAAAAATGGTGGCAATAAGACTTTAATATTTTTTTTAAATGTTAATCATGGCAATAGCTAGTTTAAAAATATGTATATTCTTACACTCATATCCAAGACACAGCTGGCTGGCGGAGGAGTATTGCAGAGCGATTATAAGCGAGGGCTATAGAATCACACAGACTTATCTTCTCTATCACGTGCTAGTGATATTATTTCAGGCAAGTGGCTACACCTCTCCAAGGATTGCTGTCTCTGTGAATGGGTATCATAGCAGGGCAGCCCATGGTGTTGGTGTGAAAATGACATGGGAAAATAACACCTGTCAGGCACTTAGTGCAGGGCCTGGCACACAGAGCGGGTGCTCCGTTAGCATTAGCCAATCAGAGGACATCTAGCTTGGTGGCACACGGGGCACCCTGGACTGCGACATGGTAACCTGGGAGATCTTCTGAGTCTTTTGATAATTTTCCTTATGAAACTAAATAATCCACCCGAACTCCCAGGCTGTTTGATCTCATGGCCCTGTCGCTCTCCCAGCTGGCAGCAATAGCAAACCTGCATGAATTGAATCCTCTGACGGGAGAAACCAGGACAAGGTAGCCAGATGGAGCAGAAAACAGATGATTTAAAGTTGAAATTCAAAGATAATTCTTCACTAATTCTTACCTTCATCTAGTCCTATGACATATACTAAGTTCTTCTCTGTGCACGATCCCACCTAATCTGTAGACAACCCCACAAATAAAATAGGAACGACATTGTTAGCACTAGGCAAGAGGGCTGAGGCTCCGAGACTATGAGCGACTTGTCCAAGAACACTCAGACAATCAGTGGCAGAACCAGGATGAAAATCCAAATGTACACACACACACACATACACACACAATTTCACTTTTCCCTTGTTTACTTGTCATTGAATGACTGCTTTTTTGTTTTGTTTTGCTTTGTTTTTTGAGACAGAGTCTTACTCTGTTGCCCAGACTGGAGTGCAGTGGTATCATCATAGCTCACTGAAACCTCAAACTCTTGGGCTCAAGCGAACCTCCTGTCTCAGCCTCCCGAGTAGCTGAGACCTACAGGCACATGCCACAACCCCTGGTTAATTTTTCTATTTTTAGTAGAGACAGGATTCCACTGTTGCTCAGGCTGGTCTTGAACTCCTGACCTCAAGCAATCCTCCTGCCTCCGCCTCCTCTCACATTTAAAAGAGCATTATTTGCCATTGAGGAACTATAATGTAAGAAATGCTTAGAATTTCTGGAAGATACACTCTGGAAAAGTGCCTGGAATCTGCAGCACATGGAAGATACACCTATAAAATATGTACAAAAACTATCCTTTCCATTTCATTGTTTCCACCTACAGTGGGAAGACTAATCACCCCACAAAGATATCTACGCCCTGGAACCTATAAATATATTACCCTATGGGGGATAAGGATCTTTGCAGGTCTGATTAAGTTACAAAGATTTTGAGATGGGGAGATTATCCTGGATTATCCATGTGGGCTCAGTGTAATCACAAGTGTCCCTATAAGAGGGGGGCAGGAGGGCCAGAGTCACAGAGAGATACGAAGATACTGCACGCTGGATTTGAGAATGGAGGAAGGGGCTGTGAGCCAAGGCATGTCGGCAGACTCCGGAAGCTGGGAAGGGGATGGAATGGATTCTCCCCTAGAGTCTCTAGGAGAAATGCAGCCTGGCTCATACCTTGATTTTACCTCTTAAGGTCTGTATTAGACTTCTGACTTCCAGAATTATAAGATAAAAAATTTGCCTTGTTTTAAGCCACTAAGTCTGTATCAATAGGTTACAGCAGCAATGGGTATAATAACCAATACACCACTGCCAACTCTTGCCTGGGCGACTTCAGCTAACTCCAAACCAGTCTCTCTCCTTCCACTCTGCCCAACGCAACCCACACAATCCATTCTTCATACAGCAGCCAGGGACATCACTTAAAACCTAAACCTTCAAATTAATGTCCCTTCTGTGCTTGAAACTCTCAACAGCTTCTTGTCACACTTAGGATAAAATCGAGACCCCTAATTATAGCTTCGTTTTCCCAACTAAGGCAAGAAGGTTAATGGACTTGCCCAGCCCCTCTTGGGAGGTTAGGGGAAGAGCTGAGCCTAGAACCCTATAATCTGGCCTAAATTCCCCTATGTGGGGGTATATTAGCACATTCTTTGCTTTGGACTAGCTTTCTAAAAGAAAGGAAGCGAAGAGCTTTTCCCAAAAAATGTCAGAGCAATTGCCACAAAGTGTCTGAGGTTTCTAGATGGAAGGCTGAAAGAAGCTGGAATTTTTTTTTTGAAACTTTCTCCTTCTTGTTCTCAGAATTTCCTAGACTCAGAGATATACAGTATTGGAAAATCAATGACTCTGGGGAATTCTCTGGGAAAAACAAAGGCCATTTTAACAATCTACTTGTTCCCTTAATGCATAAATAATAAATAAATAATGATATAAAATATATACTTATTTATGCAGGGTTATAAACTTGAATGCCTACAGTACCAGACTGGAAACATATGGTGGGTATATAGGCCAAATGTTGCTAGATTTTTTGCGTTTTTCAAGAGAACATAGAAATCTGGAGTTTTATATAAAAAATACATTTTTTTAATACTTACAATGGAATAAAACTCTTCTTTTAACCTTATGAAGGCCAAATGGAAGATTTCTATGGGCTGAATAAGATCCGTGGCCACCTAGAGCCACGCCAATTCTGACATAGGGGAGTCAGGTGGTTGCCAGACACACAAATAAGCAGGTAACCTCATAATTTGGTCCACGTTGAACATGGCTTTACAAAATTAAATAAATCTAAGGGTATATTGTCCTCCTTTGGAGACTTTTTAGAATAGGTGACTTGGAGTGAGTCTTAAAAGATGATAAAATTTGCTTTTGTTTATTTTTTTCAAAATAAAGGCTGATAAGTGTGTTCCAGGAAGAGGGAACCCATTGAACAAAGGTCTTTGCTGTAAGTATCACAGATGAAGTCCATTTAGGAAGAATGAATGTACATTTGGGGAACTAGATGATAAGATAATTAGAGAAGTTGAAATAGATAAGATATTAGGCAGGGTATGGCAGAGACAATATGCAGGAGAGAAATAAGATAGTGCAACAGAATGAGGGTCACAAGCCCTCATGCTAGTCTTCGTGGCTTTGCACTGATCTTGCTAAAAGTACTGGTCTTCTCTCCAGGGTAGGACCTGTGTGGCCATCACTGGAGCTCCTATGATGCCAGGGAAGGGGCCTCCTTGCTCCTCTATCAGATGCTAATTGGTCATCTCCCAGGGCACAGGGAGAGTCTCCGTGGCTGGCCTAGGATCAGACATTGGGGACCAGGTTAAGGATAGCATCTAATTTCAGTCCAGCATCAGCAAGTCATGTGAGTCATATCTGCCTAGCCCGACGAGAGGGAGACAGTAACAGGCAACACAGACCTCTTCCTTTCCCTGCAATCCTCTCTGTCCATAGCACTCAAGGATGCAGGTCAGTTATCTTGAAATCCTTTGATGATCTTGGTTCTAGCAAAATTGTTCTGCTCGAATTTATACATTTCCACTGCATTTTCTATCTCTCTGACCCCCCAAAGCATCACTTTTGTTGGTTTACCATTGTTCACAAAGAAGCCCTATTCTTCTTGGGACCTATCTTTCAAATTGTATCATTAATTCTTTATTCACATGGCACTTTGGTGAGGTCTGTTTTGACCATCCTGTTTAACCCCACCCACAACTCCCTAACCTTCTATTCTACTTTATTTTCACTAGAATGTATATTCTAACAGGCCAAGTATTTTTGTTGTTTGGTTTACTGCCCTGTTTTGGCACCTATAATAGTGTCTGGCACACAGTAGAATGCCTTTCACATTGATATTTATTTCACGTGGTATTTATTGACCTCCCATTGTGTGCCAGTTCTCTAACTTCATGGAACTTAAAATCCATCTGCTAGTTGAGTATCAGACACTCCAGGACAATGACTGCATCTTATCCGTCTCTGTATTCCTACATATAGGGTGATGTACAGAGAAAATGCTCATGTATGTGGAAAATGCTCCATGAGCTCTTGTTGAATGAATTAATTCACTTAACATGACCCCCTACAATCCAGCCAAACTGGGCTTCTCAATAAGCCTGAGAACTTCCATGCCTCCTGAGGCCCTTTGATTATTCTCTGCAAAAACGGATTTCAAGTTCTGTCTCCAACATCACTCACCCATCTGCAGTGATGCATCGAGATACTAAATAAATAAGCCATGGAGTCAAATAGATGTGGCTTCAAAACCTAGCACCATTATTTACTGCCTGTGTGAGTGTGGTTAACTTGCTTAACTTCTCTGAATCTTGATTTCCTCACCTTTAAGTAGAATTGAACAACAGTGTTTCTCTGGTTAGATTGCTGTGAGGATTAAATATGGCAATGCATTGTAAAACATTTGGTACACCGAGCACTTGATAAATAGCAATCATTGATAGTATTGTTTCGAAAAACCCTCTATTTACAGTCTTATTGCATGATTCTGGTGCCTTCCCTATAGTGCTTGACTCAGTTTGTCTTGCAGTATAAATGCTTCATATCATTCTAAGTTGTATTCCCTGTGTGGGGTGTGTTTAGGATAGAGGGGTGAGGTGGGAAGAGTGAAGGGGTGGAGGCTAGGCAGGTGGTGGGGTGGCCAGGTCTGAACTCTGCCACTGGCTAGCTGTGCAAATAGAAACAATCCCATCACTTCACTTTTCTGACCTCCACTTCCTCATCTGGTCAAAGGGCATGGCGATATCTACAGCACAGAGTTGATGGGGGCCAGTCAGCAAGATCCCATTTGGACAGAGTCTAGGAAACATTTGGTGGCGAATAGGCCTATTAACACCTGTCTCTTGGCTGTTAAAATTCCTTCTGGGAGGATGGAATGTTCATTGCAACCAGCAGCCCTCTCCCTACTTTCCTCTGGGCTCCTGCACCTTTCACTAAGGCCCTTTCCGCATTTCGTGCAATCCCATCGCAATGAAAATACCTCCCAGCCTCTTGTGGATGATTGGTTTACACCTAAATCACAAAATCTGATTATAAGTTTGTAAATGTCTTTGCTTGCAGAAAGAGACCCACATTATTAATGGTCATAAAATTAAATTACCCGGTGCATTTCTATTCCAAAAGAAAAACTGATCCATGTTCACTAGTCAGCCTGCATAACGTAGATGTATAAACAAAAATGGGAGGAGAAAAACACCCGCCATGTTATTTATTCAGTTCCAAAACATTTTCCACACACCATATGGCAGGATTTTTTTTCCCCTTCTCAAGCCTTCTTCACAGATGTAATTATAATTCTTTCCACCTTCCCCAGAGAGATCATCGTGAGTATTGTAAAGGCCTCATGGAACTTGAGACCGTACATGGAACTTTGGTATTATGGCAGTTGGTCTCCTCCTCTGTGTCAAGTTCAGCCACCAGCCCATGGACAGTTGCTTTGCAGAGCATCTGGCCTGAGGTTTTCCCTGGGGACTAATAATAATGGGTGAAGGTTAAATGTTACCACGATCATTTTCTCATCTGCATCTCCATCTCTCTAGCAGGGATGCAGTTCAGCTGGACCAGTGAGCTGCATGATCAGCCCGCAACACGCCCCCAGCCCTCTTTCACTCTGGCTTCTTTGTCATCTTTGGAGTGTTCTCTTATTCCATTTGGATGCAGACCTTTGCAACATTTCCACACCACATTCTTAGCTCGAGGGAACTTCGCACATACCTCGTGCATGTCACACAGAGCCAAGCACGGGATTGAACGTGAGGAGGCATTTACTAAATACTTGCTGTCTTAGTTCATTTAGGCTGCTATAACACAATACGCTAAACTGGATGGCTTATAAACAACTGAAATTTATTTCCTACAGTTCTGGAGGCTAGGGAGTCCAAGATCAAGGGACCAGAGGATTTGGTGTCCAGCGAGGGCCTGATTTCTGGTTCATAGATGGCACCTTCTCACTGTGTTCTCACAGTGTGGAAGAGACTAGCTAGCTCTCTGGAATCACTTTTTTGAAGACTCTAATTCTATTCATTACCTTGCAAAAGCCCCACATCCTAATACCACTCCACTGGTGATGGTGTTTCAACATCTGAATTTTGAGAGGACACACACATTCAGACCATAGCACATTAATTTTAATTTTTCTAATGCATAGGCATGTTAATAATGGGTCATGTAGGTCAGTTCAGGAAGTGGATGCAGAGATAGCCAGGCATCCCCGAGAAGGCAAAGACCTCTCCCCTGTCTATTAAGCACTCTTTCTGTGTAAGGCTTTGTACTAAGTGCTTTGTGCACGTGATCTTACTTATGTTTATAATAACCTTATGAGGTCAATGTTGTCATATTTTTACACAGATGGAAACTGAGGCTCAGAGTGCTTATGTGCTTTGGTCAAGGAGGTCACAAGTGATTTCTCTGTCACAATGTTACCATAACAACAGGCACAGTGACCTAGCATTGGACCTTCTGTTCTCACATGGCATAATGCTGCCAACATGGCTGTAAAAAGGTAACCCTTAGCGACCGCCTTTGAAAATGAGGACCTTGGATGGAGGAAGCATAAGGAACGTAGACACAAGTTCCCACAGCTAGCAAATGTGTTCTTACTCAGTTCCTACCCAGTTCACCACACAAAATACACAGCATGTCACACACCCTCTGAGTTTTAAAACATGAAAGCCTAACCTCCATTTATATCCTTGTTTCTATGGGGCGATGTGTTCCAAGCTCCAAACATCTGAGTTACAAAGGCACTTTTGGCAGCATAACCTGTTTATGTGTTGAAGACTGTCTGTATCTTCCGTGCTGATAGGGTGCGTCTGGCAAGAACAAAAATCGTCTTGTGATTTACCAGATGGCAATTCATTTCTCCAGCTGGATTGGGGATCCCGGGGGACACATCCCTTCCAGCAGGATCCCAGCAGCGCCACCCCTGAGCTGCAGCCCCACCACCAGACACAGGTCTTTGAGGGCCCCTGGAACCGCATGGCTGCAGCAGGATAAGGAAGTCACCCAGGATGGCAAGGTCTCACACTTGACTTGCTCCTCAGGAAGGACCTCAATGGACACTTTCAGCACCAGAATAATCACACCACATGCATGCTCCGATGTTTCATGTTCACAAACCCTTAGCTCTAAAAGGTAGACAAAATTAGTTCTGTCGAAGTCATCCTGGGTAGTATCATGCTCAGTGTTCATAGCAGTGTTTTGTAATGTTTTTGACCACAACTTCCAAAGAGGTACATTTCAGACTGTGGTCCAGTGCAGACATAAGTGTATATGCACAGATGCATATATTATACTTGAATACATATTATATGTAAAACATATATGTGTGTATGTAACTGCAACAAAAGCTCAATATACAATACTTACTCTTGTGTGTGATTTGCTCTTATTTTTCTATTCTAATCCATTTCATTTCATTCCTTTTTATTAAAAAAAGGGCTAGTTGCAATCCACTAAATTGTTTTCACATCTTGCAGTTTGGAAAACACTTAGTATGGGTTCCAATTACAGCTCCGGGGTACTAGATCTGGTTTCCCAGCCTCAGTTTCCTCTTCTGTAAAATGGCTATCCTACCACTATTTTTCTCATCTGGTTGTCATGAAGATTAAGTAAGACAATGCTTATCCACAAATCCTCAGTCAGTGAAAGCTTTTATAATAAAAATGATGAATTATTACCTAATCTGTGTCCTTCAGTTTAAAGATGGGAAACTGAGAGCCACTAAAGGGGAAGAAGTTCACCAGAGGTCACTCTAGTAATGAGCAGAGTTTGGGTCCAGAATCCAAACTTCTGACACTTTCTATTGCTCCAGGCCACTTGAGAAGTGTCCTGCTTTTAGAAGCTGCGTTAACTGCTGGAGATGGTCAGCACGTCCTCAGGAGGTACCACTCCTTCCGTGCCTTTGCCAGCCTCTCGGGAACCCATTTTCCCCAGGTTTCCTGCTGAGACTTCTCTGAATGTCAGTGCCCCAGGGAGACCACGTGTTTTCCTCCTGCTGAGTGTAACAGTTAGTAAATGGATTTCTTAGTCAGGGAATGAGGCAATGGCGATGTTCAAGTGGGAGAAAAAAGGCTCCCAAAGGGCTCACTTACTCCAAGTCCCTCAGAGGGGCTGGCACCAGGAAGATGAGGAGGCAGGAAGATGTGCTCACACTTTGGGTCTGGGCTGCAGGAGCCACAGTGGCGTACGCTCAGGGCTTTGTGGGGAAGCTGACAGCTGTGAGTAAAGAACGTTCGCATCGTTTTTGCGTAGGGGTAGGATGGGGCGCTAAGCTAGGGCTTTCCATCCCCATCATTCCTGTGATTGCCCAGTGCTTTCTCACCTCCTTGCCTTTGCTCAGGCAGTTCTTCTCCATGCCTTTCTCCGATGCCTGCCCTAATCTCCCAGCTACAAGACACCTTGTGGTAGCTGGTATATTTTAAGGAGCATCTGTTGTTCCCTAGCTATATCATAAGTACATATATATACCCCTCAAGGGGGAGAATCGGTCTCCGATTTATGTTTGTGTCTTTCTCTGCCCTTCACAGGACAGATGCTCCTCAGCATCTCCTGTGATAGGGCTATGCCCCGATAAAGCCATTGTAAGTAGGAAATATTGAAGTCAAAATGCATTTATTTAATATGCCTAACCTACCTTAAATGTGCTCAGAACATTTGCATTAACCAATAATTGGGCAAAATCATCTAACACAAAGCCTATTTTATAACAAAGTATTGAATATCTCATGTACTTTATTAAATACTCTACTGAAAGTGAAAAACAGAGTGGTTGTATAGCTACTCTAAATACAGTTTAAGTTGAAAAATCATAAATTGAACCGTTGTAAGTCAAACCATTGTAAGTTGGGAACCATTTGTATTTTGTTCACCTAAGGCACTGAAACATGTGTTGGATGAATGAATGAATGAAAACAAATAGATGAGAGTGTGGGTGGGTGAATGTTAAAAGCCTGCTTAGTATCACCAGGATAAATTATTGATGATGTATTTACAAGTCTGTGTGTGTGTGTGTGTGTGTGTGTGTGTGTGTGTGTGAGAGTGTGTGTGTGTTTTCCACAACTAAATTGCAAGCCAGGGGTTCTCACAAGCATCACCTGGTAAGTTCATATAAAATATTGCAGCTGCCCCCCACCAGAAATTCTGTTTAAACCAGTCAGGGCTAGGACCTGGGGCAACCACACACTTAACATTCTCTCTCAGCCGTTCTCATGTGTAGTTACAGTTCAGAGCCACTGCTGTTAGCTTTTTGATTAACAGGAAAATGATGCATGGAAGTGACTGGGAGAGTAGCTGGTGCATGGCAGTCTCTGCAAATGTGTATAAACACGTCCTCTCCCTCCTTCCTCTGGAGAGTTGGGATTCTCCATTACGCCCCTTTCTACGGCACGCAGAGCTGAGCACAGGGGAACAAGTTACAGAGAAGGCAGCAGGTGTTTCAGTGGGGGACGCGAGGCAGTGTCCAGTGAGCCGGCCCAGAGGATGAGTGTTACACATTCTCAGAACTTGGGTAAAATCATCATAGGCTGTGGCATGTGGGGAAACTGTGTGACTAAGGTTAAAATTGAGTTGGCGCTCAGTGAATGGGCGGAATTTAGTGAACTGGTAAAATAACAACAAAAATAAATTAAAAAATCCAACAATCAGGACTCTCTTGAAAAGGAACACAGCATCATCAAAGGCAGGAAGACAGGGAGGATTATCCTGTGTCTGGGCAGTGCCAAGAACTTTACATGCATGATCTTATTTAAGACTCAGAACTATTGCTAGTCTCACCGTGTACATGATGGGACAAGGTTCAGAAGAGATAAGCAGTTAGCTCGAGGTCGCATAGACAGTAAGTGGTGGTGCTGAGATTTAAATGGGGGTTTGTCTGGGATACTGCCTGCTGCAAGAGGAAGGGGCGTGAGGGACAGTGTATAGACAAGCCTGGCTGAATAGATGGGCTGGGAGGGGGAAGAAGAGGTAGATAGCTTAGAAAAGCGTGTTCGGGCTAGAATGTGGTCCCTAGTGCGCCTCCAGATTTTTATTTGCCTTGGGAGCCTTAGGGAGTCATGCATTTTTGAGTGACATGATGCATGTGGTTACAAGTACAGAGAATCAAGAGTCAGCAGGGTTGACAGGAGCCTTGGGGTAAGTTGTTTAATCCACAACTGGCCTAATGAGGAAATTGATTTTTACCATTCCTAAATTATTCTTGCTGGGGATCAAACCCAACAATTTAACCTTTGCTAGAAAAAGGAATTGGTAAGCAGGTTTAGCAATCTCATTTCAGTTCCCAACTCCCCCGCCCCACACCCCGCTTAGGGAGCATTCCACGAGGATGTTTTTACTGAACACCTACTACATGCCAGACCTGACACTGTGAGCTGCAGAGAAAGAGCTAAAGAAGGAAGACTCATTCCCTTCCTCTGTCCTTGCCTGTGCTGGTGCCCTCAGAGACTAAGCCGGAACCGACTCACCAGAAGCTTTCCATTATCTCCCAGCCATTTTTTTGCTGAGCTGAAAATACGCAGAATCACCTCATCATTCCCGACTGGGTCTTATTTTCCAAGCCACTTTCATCCTCTGTCTTGCTTTCCTTTGAACTACATCCAATTTATCACTTTTTTTTTTCTTTTCTTTCTGGAAACATGATGCTTAGAATCGAACACAGCCGTCCAATTAACTCTTAACCGCAGCCAACTAGGGCATAGTAATTGTCTAGCTCGTTTTACATGGTGAGGTCTTACTAATAGGTAGATGGGGAGCGGGACATGAATATACTTACTTGGCCCATTTGAAATTTTGTTTTGCAGTAGCACACTCAAAGGCGGGCAGCAGAAACTAATAAGCCAGGTGAGCCATTGAATGCCTTGGAAACATCTTTATTTAATTATTTTGGCATGTTTTATTTGTGAGGGTTTTGCATTCAGTTATTTTATTACCTTGACATTTTTATGCCCCTGGTAACAATTTTTTTTTTATATAAGTTAAGCTTTTACTTAGGTACAGTGTAAAGCTGTTCTTGAGATGAAAGCTGTGATCTGATTCAGAGCTTTAATGTTTAAAAGTTCTCAAGCTGGTGAATCTAAAGACATTCCCTGCATAATTGTGTACTTAGAATTCAGTGGCAGCGTAAAAGAGAGAGAGAGAGCTTCATGTTCTGCCTGGAATTACGAAAAAAGACAATTTATTTTTAAGTGAACTGGGGGAGAAGGGGGAAAAGACTGCGAAGAAGGTGTTTGGCTGAGCGACTGAAATACCATCTGGAGGCTTGGCTGCAAAAGAATAGAAACCCTAGAAGGAAGAAGAAATGGAACACCTAAGCTGAGATGGGCCCGGCATGTTCCGGGTGGTGCCGTCTTAACCAATAATGTGAATACGTGCAGAGCGGAGGGGCTGCACTAATTTTCCCTTGGGATAAGAAGGCAATTATTATTTCATTTTTTAAAAAAATTGTGGCACAGTATACATGACAAAATTTATCATTTTAACCATGTTTTTAAGTGTACAGTTCAGTGGCTTGAGTACAACCACATTGTTATGTAACCATCACCAACCAACTTTTTCATCTTCCCAAACTGAAACTCTGTGTCCACTGAAAAATAACCACCCCTTCTTCCTCCCCCTAGTCTCTGGCAACCATCATTTTATAGAAATCAGTTATTTTTTAAAGGGTAGAAGGGTTTTTAAAGGGTCTTTGTGTCAGGGCTCAACTAATCACATCGATTTACGAAACGTTCAACCATTCCAGCATTACCATTTTCCTCCAACCTAAGTTGTCTTTTTTTTGGTGGCTGTAGTCCTGTCTCATCTGTCCAACCAGATGGTGACGTCCATGAGAACAGGAAGCCTCAAGAGCACCCTCCACAGTGCTCAGGGCTCCTGAAATACTGGATGGAGACAGCTAACTCTTCTTAAGTGTTTAGCATCTGCCAGGCACTGGGATAAGATACTTCATGTCTTTTGCCTCTAGGATCCTCATGCAATCCCGGAAAGGAGGTAATGCTAACCCTGTCTTACAGATGAAGAAACTGAGCATATGACAATGTAAATAATTTGCTCAAGGTCAAATGGAGAGGCAAGAGTTTCAATATAAGTCACTCTGTTCATCAAAGATGGACACTTTCCAATACTTTCCTTCCAAAGCTGATCTTCGTCAGCATCATCTTCTACAGGAAGATGGAACTTTCTGACACCGGTGCCAGGTAGACAGTACAAATCCATTTCCTTTCCAAAACCACGTTTCCCAGAACGTGGTTCCACGCAATGGTAGTAGGTTCAGTATTTCTTGAAACTGAGAAAAGGCTAAGTGTGTGTGTGAGAGTTTGTGTGTGTGTTTGCAGGGTGTTCCTATATGGTCTATTAAGTTCGGGATGCATTGCGTTAAATACAGTTAAACAGAATCTTTGCTGCAGGACTTCTCAGAGCCTAGACTACTCATCTAGTTTGCAAACTTATTTTTTTCCTTGTTTGATGACAATCTTGTGAATATAGTACTCCGTAAGAAAACTTTGGCAAATGCCAGGGGTGACATTCAAAATATTTAACAACTTTTACAGCCTGGTTGGCCAATCATAACGGATCGCACCCCAAACAGAAAGAACATGAGCCAACAACTGGTGTGAACACACGGTTATGTGCTGGTGGGAAATACCACCTGCAGGGCAGTAGGAAGCACCTTAACCAATCAAGGTTCTTAGAACACAGACAATGCCGGGGTTGGGGCACAGCCAACCAGTCCAGCTGTCCCAGGGCAAGGAGGAAGCCCATTTTCTGGAAGTGCTCTTTGGGGATGCCCAAGGTGCTTGCATTGGTGATGAGCTTTGGCAACCCCCTGAGCCTGACCTGTGAGTAACTGGAGACTGGGATGCCTCCCGTCTGTCAGAGGCAGATGTCTCCTAAGCACTGTTTTATTTCCCACAGAGGCAGTATAGATTATTGGAAGGAGCATTAGGTAAGGAGCCAGAGGGTCTGGACTCTGTTGGGGACGTATAGTGATGAGAGGCCAGTTTTCATCCTCGCCCCGCCTCAGTTGCCTGTCTTTGCAGGGAAGGGGGTGGTCTAGGTTATCAAAGTTCTTTTCAGCCTTTAACATCTCATGACTCCACCCTCTGGACAGCTCTTTGATTTGCCGATTCCCATTTTTTTTTACAAGTAACTACACTTTTTCTCCCTGCTTCAAGTAAAGATAGTATATGTTTCTTCCTTACCTGTCAGACCGTGCTGCTGCAAAGAGAAAGGCCCCTGCCTTTTGAATTCCATGTCCATCTGTTCCTCTTCCTCTCTTGCTACACAGCCAGGAGTGGAGTGGGGGAATGTATGTTTAATATTTATTAAAGGGTTCCAAATCTCTGTAATCTTCAATCTTTGATCCTGTTAAATAGTCTAAACTCCTTTTTTATTTAAACGTGTTTGACTGGTCTAATCACGGGCTGATGTGCAACCCCCCCCACACCCCCCACCGCCTGCGTCTCCTGCAGGGAGACAGGAGAGGAAGGATGAGACTCATGGGAGACATGGACTGCTCATGTCAGTTCCATTTCTACTTTGTCCAAGTTGAAGCAATCTGACCTGGAAAACCCACCACTTTGATTGATGCTTGGGAAATTATCACAAAGAACTCAAAGCTATTTGTTCGAAGATATTTGTTGCCATGTTATTTATAAGGCTGCAATATCAGAAATACACTTGCTGTACGACACAAAGAATGAATTTAAGTAAATTATATTAGAATGATAATTTTATGTAGTTATTTAAGTTTTAGTCCTGAATTTGAGGTAGAACTTTAGGGAAGCCCTAGGGGTGTGACTCCATAACTCTACAACTGCTTACCCACAGCAATGAAGGCGAATGTGGACAAATAAACAGGGTTGGTTTATTAGGGTGGTGGCATTATGGATGAATCCTTTTTTTTCTCGTCGGTTTCTGCTACGTTAGTTACAACACATGTCTATACAGTACATAAGATGTGGGAAATCATATGTTATATAGTGGAATAAGCACCAACTTTAGAACCAGAAAAATCTGGATTCAGATCCTGATTTTTATTATGTCCTTCTGTGTGATTTTGGGCAAATACCTTATCCTCACAGAGCCCGGTATGTGGAAAGTGGGTTATTTTCTTCTCCTAAAAGCAAATAAAATAAAATTAAATGGAACTACTGTATGATTGTAAAATCATCTAGTATTATAATAAGCCGCAGAGTTTGACCTTTGCTGATTCCTGATGATTTCTATTTTAAGGCTGTCTTGTTCTAGAATTAGAGGAAGATATTACAGCATCATGGTTCTTGCTTGAGTTCCAGCATTTTCATGTCCTAGCTTCAAGGCCTTGGGCAAGGGACCCTTATGAACTTCAGTTTTCTCATGTGTTGGTTTGACCTGTTAGTAAGCAACATTCTTTTTTCCTTCCCTGAGTTCAGAACCAACTGAGAAAGTGACATCTGAGTCACAGAGACGGAGATCGGAAAATTGCCTTTATTCCTTAAAGCCATTTGGACAGTAACAAGGATGCACAGCACTGATGTGATTCCCAATCCTGATTTTTCCCTCCCAGCCACACACAGCACTCCTGTCTCAGGGGAGAAAACAGGGTCTTCTATAGGAAGGCAGAGAAGATCGCAGCCAGGAAAAGCAAGACTCAAAGACCAGTTCTATCTCCCAAATTCATCCATGAGAACTCGATGGGATTGTGCACATTGTTTTTTATGCAGTAGCTGGCGTATAGCTAGTGCTCAGTTGTTACTGTCCATCCACCAGCTTCCCCAGATAAAAGGCTCTTTGGGGTGCCTTTGTGGATGAATTGCCAGACCAGAGTGCCCACAGGAAGAGAGGTAACCTGGCACAGAGTCAAGAGCATAGACTCAGAAACCAGATGGTCTAAGCATGAATTCAGGCTCCCCCGTTCCTAGTTGCATGACTTTGGGCAATTTACTTAACCTCTATGCATCTTACTTTTGTTATCTGTAAAATGGGAATAGGAGCAGC
Organism: Indri indri; assembly: GCA_004363605.1. NCBI lineage: Eukaryota > Metazoa > Chordata > Mammalia > Primates > Indriidae > Indri > Indri indri. The sequence goes on from RJWJ010017144.1 coordinate 17,346, forward strand.
AACTACTCATAGATTCCTTATGAGGATTAAACAAGCTAATATTTGTAAAGCACTTAGAGCAGTCCCTGGCACGTAGTAAAAATGTTTGCTAAATATAAATAAGTAATGAAGACCTAGACGTTAATTATAGGGACTCTCCACTCCACAAGCTTAGTAGATTTAGGGCACAATGATGACATGCTGGACCATCTCTATTAATGAGTCTATTGGAGAGATTTCTCACCCCAGTGAAACCTCCCATCCCTTTACTTTTCTGCTGGAAAAAAAATTGCTGTGTGGCTGGCAACGGGAATGATTCTGAGTTAAACTGCCTCTGTTTGTATGTGCAGAGTTTTAGACTTTGGATCCACAGCCTTCTTCATCCCTCCTACCACCCTAAATTTCTTGGTTAAATTCCCAGCAAGATGAGGATTATTTATAATTTGGCCCTAACTGCAGCCCAGCAGGAGAACATGTTAATGAGTTCATTAATTAATTAGCTTGCATTTGCATAATATTTTAGCATTTGCAAAGGCCTTTCAGATTCATTATTTCATTTTATGATCACAACACCCCAGTGAGGAACAAGGCAGGGGTTATCTAGATTTTCAGACAAGGAGTCTGAGGCTCTGTGAGGCTAACTGGTCTGCCCCAGACAGCTAGCTTGGTGGCAGGGCTGTCAAACCCTGCTCTCCGTTTGTTTTAGGCAGAGACTCTGGAGTCTTTTAGACCCTCAGTTAAATCCTAGCTCCCATCTATATATCACCTGTATGATCTTAATCAAGTTGTTCAGACTCTAAGATCATTAGCTTTCTAATATTTAAAACAGAGATAAAAATGGTATCAGCCTCATTAGGACTCATAGGAATGTTAACCAAGATAATACACAGATTGCACACACTAACTCGCTGGCCAGTGGTAGCCAGCGCCATTATTGTAAAGAACGACAATAAGCTTCTGCTCAGTATGACATGGAAGTATCACATGTAAAGTACATTGGCAGAGTGATGAAGCAAATCCCCCCTTTATGCAGTGGGGAGTTTGGGAAAGTCTTCTCTAAGGCACAGGTGCTGAATCTTGACAGGTAAATATACATTTTTCCAGGCAGAGAAATATAAAAGAAAATTCTAGGGAGCAAAACTGTTTGGCCCAAATCCCGGGGACGAGGGTGCGAACCTATTTGCTGTTTTTAGGGAAAGGATAGCGATCTGGTTAGGGTTTGGCAGAGAGTACACAATGGTGAATGTGATGGCAGATATGTAGACTTGTATATCACAAGATGTCTGTGGTTCTGGTAATTGCTGGGATGTGGCATCATGACAGCACAGGTACCTACTGGTTAAGGTGGTGCTGGGGGCACGGGCATAGCTGTGGCAGGCATAAAGTACCTCGTGGTTGAGGTTGAGGTGATAGGGGGTGTGGGCATAGTGATGACACAGAAATACCTAGTAGTTAGTGGGGTGTGGGCACAGGCATGCAGAACCTCTGTTGAAGTGGTGAGCTGGCATGCTTGTAGCCCTGGCTTGGGTGAGGCAAAGGCACTACATGTAACCAAAATGTTTGTACACCCATAGCATTCTGAAATAAAAAAAAGGGGTTGGAGTCCATGACAGCAGGTTTGTTCTTTCATGGTAAATCACATGCATAATGCTTGTTCATTTTTTTTTTCCTAAGAAGAAGGAGTGATGTTATCTGATCCATGTTTCAGAAAGACTGCACTGATTGGGAGCACATGGATTCAATTGAAGATGAATCTTTTTACCACAGGAGCAATGTTCCTGGCTTATCCTGGAATGTCCTCAAAAAATAACATTTTTTAAAATCACTTTTAACTTTTACTCTGTATTCTCCAAGGGTCTGTTTGATTTCTAACTCTGCAGGGTAAAGTTTGCAAGTGAAGACTTGAAAATACACAGTGTCTTCCCATCACCAAAGGGCTTAGATTCATAACTTTATAGAAATTCAGGCTTTAATAGGACCTTAGAGACCTCTAATTCCAAATGCTCATGGAACAACTTGAGTAAGAAAAGTCTTTGCGCATTTCCCCCGGGTCTCTGACTCTGCACAAAGTGAACTGGAATCACTGATATGTCTTGTAAGTGGTTTGGCTACTCAGGGGAAAATCACACCCATGGATCACTCATTATTAGATACACAGAAGGCATCAGAGCCTGCACAACCCAACATCTTTTATATTTTAAAAGAGCCTGGTCAAACAAGTTTGGGGAATGCTACCGTGATAGTTAATTTTAATGTGTCAACTTGACTGGGATAAGGGCTGCCCAGATAGCTGTTAAAACATTATTTTTGTCTGTGTCTGTGAGGGCTTTTCTGGAAGAGATTAGCATTTGAGTTGGTAGACTGAGTAAAGAAGAGGGTCACCTTCACCAGTGTGGGTGGGCATCGTCTGATCTGTTGAGGTCCCAAATAGAACAAAAAGGTGGAGGAAGAAAAAATTTGCTGTCTCTGTTTGAGCCGGAGCATCCATCTTCTACTGTCTTCAGACATCAATGCTCCTGGTCCTGGTTCTCAGGTCTTTGAACTTGGACTGAATTACACCACTGATTTTCCTAGATCTCCAGCTTGCATATGACACATCTTAGGACTTCTCAGCCTCCATAATCGTGTGAGCCTATTACTATAATCTCTCTGTCTCTCTCTGTCAACACGTGTATGAGTGCACATAAGCATGTGTACACACATACACACATAAACTTTTATACTTTGGATGGTCACAGTCCACACTGGAATATTGAAATCTCTGCATGAAAAACAATAAAAGCAGCAAAAACAAACAAACAAACAAAAAACTCCACAGCATTTCCCCGAATTGCTTAACCATAGAAACACCATTGTTTTTAAAACTAAAAACCTTTGTACATCCCACTTTGGGGCATTCTGATCAATCCAGCCTCTTAATAACCAGATAAGATCTGTGAGTTTGCTAGAACTACAGAAATAGTTACTGCTAGAGCTCTGACTTGAATCCAAGTTCAATGTCTGGATGTTCTCATTTTTGTAAAAATATTCCAAGTTCTGAGCCTCCTGGCTTGGATCTCCATTATAAAGATAGATTTGGGAGAGTATCAGGACACACAAGAGCATAGCTATCTATCAGTTATGACTATATGAGTCGCTGGAGAGTTTTTCACTCTCTAAGTAACCAATATGCACTGAGGCTCTCTTGTTATAAAACGTCTTTAGGAGTGAGAGCTTTATTTTTGTCTTATCTGTTTCTTTATCTGCTACTTGGGTTTGTAGCAAACTCATAGTAGTTTCTGTTTTGTCCAAAAAGAATTATCCTCTTAGAGGATGAAATACCGGTCTGATGGTTTATTAGAGTTATATGTTGGTTAACTATTTTGTAATAAAGTCCAAGGGTGGAGCTCAAAAAATAATTTATCCGGTATGAAAACAAAGGCATAACAGGAAAGTCATCACCTTCTTCTCTAATTCCAAGTACAGTGCAATGAACATAACTCGGATATCAGTGGTTTGGCAGAGAAGGCTTGTTGCTAACCAATCCCACCTCTTCTTAGACACGAAAGAAGACAACATTTCCCAACCTCCTTTGAAGTTAATTAAGAACCACGTGACATGGTTCTGGCCAATAGGGTGTGTGTTGAAGTGACTGTATTCAATTCTAGTCTTGGTTCTAAAATCTCTTGTGCAATTGTTCTTTCTCTCTCTTCCTCTTCTCGATAACCGTGAAGGTCTTGCATTGCAGATGGGGCCAATCTTGGGTCAAAGTTCCAAAGTTGCTACTGGAGGAGAAACACTGAGAGATCTACTCAACCTGTACGCTGTGACTCAACGAGGAACATTTGCAGTGTGAACCTACTGGGACTCCAGGGTTTATTGCTTACTTTAGCCTAGCCTATTCTGACTAACACAAATGGTATGTCACTGACTTTAATTTTCCCTAATGTATTTGAATATTGCCAATTGGAAGGGAGGATTTATTCCTTGAACTATAAGCATATGTTTAGCACCTCACAGAAAGAGCTTCACATCTCCTCTCTCATTTGATGCTCCCAACACCCATTGCAGAAAATCAGGAAAGTGTTCGTCATGCCCAATTTATAGGTGCGGGAGGCATGGCTCAAAGAGGATTGTCCAGAATAACTTATGGGGTAAGTGTTTTTGTCTGAATTCCAAACTCTGGCTTTGTCTCCCACTCCAGTGCTCACTCATCATACTCTCTCTGCAAACTGGCATGGAGTTAGCAGATGGCAAAGCCAGCCAGGACATCCAAGATGGCTCATTTCAAATTATCTATATTCTGAAGCTAGAAGGAATTTAATTATCAAAACTTTAGAGCCAATTACATTTCCAAATTAAGAAAAACAAAATCCTTCTAACCGTTTTCTTATATCATTTTACTTTCCTTGCTAGTTATACATTATTTTCTTATATTTTTAGTTGTTACTACAGAGATAAATGTAAGTAGCATTTTTGTCTTATTAATATCTAAAGACTAATATAAATTTGTACTTTTCCATTTCCTGGAAAATTCAAGGACCTTAGAATACTTTAATTCCCATACTTACTTCACTCCTTTGTGTTGTTTCATTGTGTGTTCTACTTTTATACATATTAAACATCACAAGGCATTATTTTATCATTATTGCTTCATACGGTCAATATTTATGTGGATTTACCACATCTCTGCTTACAGGTGCTTCAGTCAATACACTTTTCTTTCAGCCTAAAGTGTATTCTTTAGTATTTCCTATAGTGAAGATCTATTATCTTTTATTTGTTCGCAATCGTCTTTATTTTCTTTTTTTTTTTTTTCACTAGATACAAAATTTAAAGTTGATAGTTACTTACGTTCAATCTTTGAAAATATCGTTTAATTTTCTTCTGGTCTCATGACTTCTATTGAAAGGTCAGTCTCAATTTTTATTATTGCTCCATTCAAGATAATATGCATTTTTTCTCTGATTGCTTTTAAGTTTTTCTAATTTTCCTTGGATTTCTAGTTCCTATGTGGTTTTCTTTGTGTTTACCCTGATGGGGTTTGTAGTGCTTCTCAAATCTATGGCTTTATGACATTCATAAGTTCTGGAAAGTTCTTGGTCATTATTTCTTCAAGTATTATTTCTGCCTAATCTCTCTCTCCTCTTTCTCTAGTACCCCAAATATTAAAGTTTGTGAGACCTTTTCACAATGCCTTGTTGTGTCATACTTTCTTCTCTGTATCTTCTATTGCTTTGTCCCTTTGTGCCTTAGAGTATATATTTTCTTTTGCTTAACTTCCAGTTTATTCTGTCTTACACTATATTTAATCTTTTGTTATCCCATATATTGTGTTCTAATTTCAATTACTGAATATTTCCATTATGAAATTTTCATTTGATTCTCTTTTATGGTTTCTAGGTCCGTGCTGAAATTACACATGTTGGCATCAAAATGTTTGGATATATTTATCCACTAGAGAGGATTTACATTTGCTTCTCATAGACTGTCAGATTAGGGGTAGATTTTAGAAATTGAATCAGTTTGAGCAAATTTGAAGCTGGGTTTTAGTATTTTTAAGGACTCTTTTTAGTTCTTGTTTATCCTTACTCTTGGGATAGAGTCTTTCAAATATCTCAAGAGCAACATCTCCTCGGCAGGCCCTGTACTCCTGTTTTAATTACTCCAGTCCTACAAGATTGCTCTGTTCAGCTTTTTGGCCTCTCAGCCACCACTTTATGATTAGTTTTTTAGCCACTCAGGCACCTTTTTAGAATCATCAAATGCCTCTAAGGGTAAAGCAGCACCAAATGAGAGGCTCATTTCTCTGGACTTTCCTTTTCTCTAGAATGTTAGCCTCTCAGGTCTTGGTAGTTGTCAGATGTCTTCAGAATGATTACTGTTTTTATAATGGATCTAATTGATATAACTTTCTAGTTGTCCTCCATGGGATTGTTGGTGTGAAACGAATTAGCATACTGTAGCCAGAGGCAGAATTCCACTCCTGAGCACTTTCTGATAAAATCTTTAGGTTTCTTTCATTCAGTCATTTCCTTTTGCAGAGTCTCTGGCTTCATTTCAATGTAAATGTGTATCTTCACGCAGACTTGAGCAGTTATGGCCCCAGAATAGAATTTCCGAAGATTGGTATAATTGAGGGACTGTATCTGGTCCTTAAAACTACAAGAATATATCAGGTACAATGTATACTATTTGGGTGACAGATATATTAAAAGCACCGCCTTCACCACACTATATAATTTATCCATGTAACAAAAAACCACTTGTACCCCCTAAATCTATTGAAATAAAAAAAAAAAAAACCCTCAGTTTTATCACTGAGGTTAGGAACCGTTTAAAAAAACTGCAGGAATATACCATGGTTCTGACAAACGGGGAATAGGAGAGAGAGAGTATCATAAGCTTAACACTGGAGTCTTGTACTGGCTTGCATCTGCCAGATGTTCTTCTATTTTCTGCTTAGAAACCATCCCTCTACTTAGTCAAAGGGAGATACAGCTTCCTTCATTTGGTAAAGGAGACAGGAAACATACATTAAAAAATATGTCTTTCTAGGATTTGCAGGGGTGGGGATGGAGTAACAGGGGAAGGAATGTTTGTTGTTATTACTACTGGGCAGACAGAAATTAAAGTGTGTCAAATAAGTCATGTTAGTACAAAGAAAAGGTAGCACCGCTTTCTTAATAGTAGCAAATATTAAGGAAATAAAGCCTTACTTACTATTAGGTCTCTGAAAACATGGATTTTGGCTACTTTTTTTTCACAACTTGTATCTAGCGCTAGCCTACTGCCTGATACATGGTAGGTGCTCATGAAATTATTTTTTTTTAAGGAACAATGGTTGAAACTTAACGTGTAGTGTTTCTTCTTTTTATAAAGCTGGAACTAGGGACTCTGCGACACTCAGTTTAACTCTCTTATTTTACAAACGAAAAAACTGTGGTTCGTATCTGTTGGGTTTTTGTTGAAAGCAGATAAAAATTGCAAACAAAAGAACCAGAACCTGAAACAAAAAATCCTTATGATTTAGGCTTGTTACAAAGTTACAAATGTAAAAATATGTGTACATATGCTGTGTGTACATAAATATACAGAAACAAAAATACACTTCCATGCAAATAATTTTAATTAAGAAGCTGAATGAAGGGCACTTTAAAATTATTCAAGAAAAGTTTGAGTAAATCACCCAGGAGGGAGAGTGAGCTACATCCCACAATGTGTCCTCTTGCGCTCTGGAAAGATTACGAGAGCTCACTCTTCCACATTTTTTTTTGGCGATGGGTTTGGGTACATTGGCTAAAGTGAATCAGTATAGGCAAACTCTGTATTTTCCTATCGGTTGGTTGCATTCCATTGCTTTGATGAAATTGTCTCTATCTATACTTTTCAAGGGAGAATCACCTGATAACAATATCTGGCCATTGGTATTTAAATGTGCAGAGACTTGAGTTTAAAAGAGAAGTCTGTATTTAAGTCAAATGTCAAGTCTAATTTTTGCAATAGAAACTCCCATTGCTGTCTTAGGTAATTATCAGAAGGTGGATTTGAACAAAGTAATTTTATTTCAGCCAGTGCCCTAAAAGTTCAGATCAGGAAGTGGGTTAAGATTGACTTTTTCTTTATTAGATTCCCTATAGAGAAAAAAAACACCCTCATTTTTATTTGTATCAGATGATTCTTTGCTGACATGTTATCTGCTGAAATCCATGCAGCACCCTGGCTAATTTGGAGTAGAGCTGTTTTGCAACAATTTAGAACACAGCTTGGGAATTAGCTATCCAGCAATCCTACATTAAAATTAATTTGATAAAGTATACATTAGCATTCTTGACACTTCTCTGAGCATAGATTTTAATAGATCAGTGTATGGGGGGCTTGGCCAGTAAAATAAAAACCTCCTCAATGAGATGGAGAGAGAAATTCACCATCTCACCCTCCTACACTGTGGGACTAAACCCTTCAGCTATCAGTACAGTACATCAAATTTAAGAGTCTTTAAATATTAAATATCAGTGTGCACCATGAAATGTAATAAACCCACTTTTCAAATAATGTTTCATTCTCCGACATCAAAATGTGTGAGGCGTTTTCTTTTAAATATACTGTAGAAGTTAATTAAGTTCACTCAAGTTTATTACACAGATTCACTAAGACTACATTGGGATATTTACGAGCAACCCAGAATGCAACTCAGTGAAACTTTTGATATGTTGATAAGTGATAAGGATGTCATTTGAGGTTTATTTTTTAATAATAATTTAATTGTCATTGTAAAATGCCTCATAGTTAGGACAGATTAAATTGCCACCAAAACCATTACTAAAATTCATAACCTCTATAAATGTAAAGTGTTTGCTGCTGTGTCATAAATAACAGCACTTGTTCCAGGAAAATGAGGTGCCTGAAATAAATTAAGAAAACCAAAACATATAAATGCATTAGATTGCAACAATTTCTGGTTGCTGATGGGAGTGCAGCTGAGTGGGGCGGTAGATTCTTTTACTGAGCAGGGGTTACTTATGATCTCCATAAATCTTGGGGACTGGAAGATTTCTACTGTTTTTTACATTTTGGCACATTTGGAAGGTGCTGCCTTTCCTGACTGGAGAGGAGCAGGAGAAACTGGGAGAATTAGAAGAAATTACATCACTGACAAGGTGACTTTGTGCAAGTTGCATGGCCTTCTAAAGTGTCATGTTCTTTGTCTGCAAAATGGAATCCTGTTTTCCAGTTGTTTGCATGTGGAGGGCCAAGCTGGGTTTCCTCATGAGGTCCTTTCCTGTTCTAATATCCACTAGACTTGTCTGAATAGTCGCCTTCCCTGGGAAGCATTTTCTGGTTACTTGAGTACGCTTGGACCCTCCTTCTCTGCCATTCATCTAATGCCAGTTACCATGTGGCTGTTACTCTGTGTTCAGAGGCTGGTCTTGCTCATCAGGGCATGAAACACTCAAGGCCGGAGTCTGGGCTGCTCATCTCTGTAGCCCTGTCCCCAGCATACTACAGGACATAGTAGGTACATGATAGATTTCATGGGATAAATAGATCAATATATCATTTGGTATATTTGAAAAAGAGTGCTTTCATATATTTAAGGGGAATGCATGGGCTATATGAAAGATACTTAAAATTTCACCTTTTGGCATATAGCAGTTCAGTGTTGGGGCCAAAGCTGGCTTGGCATTGCAATAAATTGTTTAGGAATAGTTGGGGCAGAAGATCGAAGTAAAGAACTGGCTGATTTATCCACAGAACTAGCATCTGTCTAAAACATATTGAGCTGATAAACAATGCAGCTGTCATGGAACTCACACAGAGAAGTAAACATGGGGGCCATATGTAATTCGTTGTGCGTGTTAATTAGAAATTTAAAAAAAATTATAGAAGCATAAAGGGTTCAGGAAACTGACCATTACAGGCATGGGTCAGCAGATAGAACTGATACTTGCCCTGGCTAAGAAATATTACCTGGGCTGATAGCTGCTCTCGAAAGAGCTTCTGGGTTTTATACAGTGGAGGAAAAAAAAATCAACATTATATTGAAAGCTAGAAGAGTTGGATTTCAGTTCTGACTCAGCCACATTCTTTCTCTGTGACCTTGAGTCAATCACTTTCTCTCTTTGGGCCTCAGTTTCCTTACATGTAAAATGAAGGGGTTATGATGATGCCAATTTCCTTCCATCTCACATATACTCATCTCTGGAGGGCCAATCCTCCAAAGGATGAGAGAACTGTCAGATCAGAGATGTGGAGAGCTGCACTTTCCATTCTTGGGAAAATGGAACATGAGGTCATCAAAGCTGGGAGTGGGGATGACCTAGCATTTCCACTTCCTCATAGTTGAGTTCTCATTGTCCTTTTGATGTCAGAGCCAAACTAGAAAATGATTATAAACTTGCAAGACACTCAGGATAAAAAGAGACTGAACAAGAATGAGAAAGTTCAACTTCTTAAACCTTACAGCCAATTACGGCACATACCCTCCAAGCTGTGTGTCCCCACTGTGTTTAACAACCCAGCGGGAAATAGCCTTGAAGAGACTTCATGATTCCTCAGTAGACACATAATAAAACAAAAGAATCCTTATTAATGGGTTGAAAACCTAGGGACAATAACCAGGAAAAAATAATAAAGTTATAAAAGTTCTTTTCCTTTTCAATAGAATTTTGTGTTAGTATTGTAAATTAATGTAAATGTCACTTTAAAAGAGAATACAGAATAAAATCCTAATAAAGTTGGATAGCACCACAGGGGTGGTGAGTAAATTGAGAGAATATCTGATTAGATTTCAAATGCTGCTTTTTAATTTGTGGGCCTTCTCTTCTTCCAGTTTATTAGATGTATTAGTTCAGAGTGAGTTTCCTGGGCTAACAGGGGCCGCATCTCACTTCTAATTCCATGTTAACTAGTAGATCACAGTGATACTGTTAAGCATTTGTGTAGGTTCTGTTTTTGCAAGTGTTTTAAATTATTAGTCCATTCCTTTGAGAAAGATAAGTGGAAGAATTGGCCAACAAATGACCAGCTAAAGAATCTGGAGCCCAGGGAGGTTAAACAAATTGGGGTCACACAACCAATTGAAAGCTGGACCATTTCCCGGCATGTATCTATTGGTGCTGGTACAGCTTTTGCAAGGTGGACATCAACCCTCTCTTATGTTGTATGTGCTACCTGAGCAGGAATAGGTACATAATGGCTGCATACTAAATGCTGTTTGGATTGTAGGTTCTGCCAGTATTAGGTCATACAAACATCTTTTACTGGGAACTCTTTAGTAGTGGAGAGATTCACATAGACACCTTACACTTGAGACAGATAATCATTCTCACTTACATCTCATTAGAATCTCCCAGCAACTAGGGGGCCTTGGGAAGGAGCATTCTTCCTAATTAACGAAAAAAATCATACCTGGCAACAGAGCATTAGATGTCAAGTTCTGACTCAGCCATTCATTAGCAGGGTGATCTTGGAAAAATCCCTTTGCACTAGTCCCTGCTTTCTTTTTCTGGAAGAGTGCATTTGACTAGATCCAGTGTGTTCCACTCAGCACCGGTCCCCTGAGATCCTTCTTGATAAAGTAGCCACACTCACCATAGCTAAGTACGCTTGGATAAAGACGTGAACCATACCCTCCTCTCAGAGATGCTCAGCCCACTTCAGCATGTTAAAGCCACTGAGAAGTCCTGAGGTAAGCACATTTGTCGAACTTCAAGTTATTCCTCCCAAAATGCAGGTGACTTAAGGAATATGTTCCTGAGAAATGCCCATTGACTTCCTTTAGATGTTTTATGGTGTGCACTTTGGCAGCTGTTGAACAAGACGATCTCAAAGAGCTCTTCCAATCCTAACATTTATAGGTTGTAAGTGACTATTTCTTTTTTACAGATGAGAAAATCTGAGATCCAGGGAGAGTAAATAACTAAACTTAAGTGACATATGAACTGGTAGTTAAATGCCCCATTTCAGAATCTTAATGTGAGTTCCTTTCTTTGGCAGCATTTATCCTACAAATGCCGGGGAATCACTTGGCCCATCTATTCCACACGGACACGTTTACATTTAAAACCGTTCTCAAATGTCTAATAGGTCTCAGGCTTTCTCCAGGAGCCTTTATTGAGGAAGGCCGTTCTGGAAAACAGGGGAGGGTTAGGAGGAGGATGACAGTTAGGCCAGGACAGAAGAGAGCGCTGTGTGCCCAGAACAGGTTTTTCTGACTCTCCCCGGTTGAGTTACAGAGAGTTTTCGTACACATATCTCTATTGTGACTCTTACTCTGTATTTTATATTTAAATTATGTGTTAAATATACATCTTTTTCTCTAGAAATCCCTTCACAATTCAGTGTTCCTAGCATAGTGCCTGGCATGTAGTTGGTACTCAGCATCATTTGGAAACTGCATGAGTGAAATAATGAATGAATGAGTAAATGATTGTAAAATCAAATGCTAATTGAAACTCTAAACATGTTAAAGCCACTTTTCCACTGTCGCTGGTGTAACAGGACAGGATGGAAGCTCTGGCCGGAGAATCTAAGCCCAAGCTGACTGCTTTTCCCTCAATTGTCTGCCTCTGAATCCCGCAGTCTTCTGTTATTTTCAGTTTTGTTTTTAACTTTACCTGGGGCCATATATTACCTTGGAGATTTCATCCATTAACACAACACATCCATCCTAAGGACAGACAAGGTCTCTTTCTTCGCCGTGTCTCCTTTTCTAACAAAGGATTTGTTCATGTTTTTAAGTAATTGAAGCCATCCAAGAAATATTTCTGATGGGATGACATTGTGTCAGAAAAATAACACCAGGTACAGGGGATATGGTGATTCACAGAGTAAACAGAGGAAGGAGAAGGTGCTAGAATTGAGGATGGAAGTGCTTAACTCAGTCTTGGAGGTCAGAGAAGGATTTATGCAGGAAATGAGAGCTAAAGCTAAACTGAGATCTGAAGAATACACAGGAGTGGGAAAAAAAAAAAAAAAAAAAAAAAAGAAGAGTAAATGAAGTGTTGCAGACAGAAGGCACAGCAGGTGAAAAAGCCTGTGAGTGAGAAAAAAACAAGCTACATTTGGGGAACGGAAAGTGTTGTGTGTGGCTGGAGTAGAGCATGTGAGGGAGGAGGTGAGAATGAGGTGGCTGGATCTATAAGAATGCGCCAGATAGGAGAGTGAATTGCATGCCACGCCTGGGTGTACACATGTGTGGGCGATGGGGGGGGAGAGTACTGGACTGTTTCAAACAGGAATATGATGAGAACAGACTGGCCCGTTAGCACAATGGCGAGAACTACATTCTGGCTGCAGAGGTGAGAAGAGGTTAAAGCAAACAGGATTGAAGGAGCTTAATTAGGAGTTTCCCACAGTCACTGAAGAGGGGTTGCATCCTGGGCTAGGGCAGCAACAATGGGAACAAGAAAACTGTTTGGAGGCTGGGCGTGGTGATTCATGCCTGTAATCCTAACATTCTGGGAGGCCGAGGGGGGAGGATCCCTCAAGGTCAGGAGTTCAAGACCAGCTTGAGCAAGAGTGAGACCCTGTCTCTACTAAAAATGCCTGTAGTCCCAGCTACTTGGGAGGCTGAGGCAGGAGGATTGCTTGAGCCCAGGAGTTTGAGGTTGCTGTGAGCCGGGCTGACGCCACGGCACTCTAGCCCGGGCAACACAGCAAGACTCTGTCTCAAAAAAAAAAAAAAAAAAAGAAAGAAAAGAAAACTGGCTTTGACATTTTTTTTTTAAGAAGTTGAAACAAAGTGGAAGTTGAACTAACTTGATGATTAATTAAATGTGAGAGATGAGTGAGAGAGGTGAATTAAATATGGCTCCCAGAGTTCTGGCTTGACAACTGGGTGACAATTGATAGAAATCATTCATTGATATTGGAAAAACAAGAGGAGACATAGGTTTTTAATGTTGGGGATTTCATGAGTTGGAATCTAAGTCATATATTCCCTTCCTGCTCTAATACCATTGTCAGGGATTGTAACCACTTATTTGTTTAATTAATTTACCAGTGAGTATAAAAAGCACACAATAAAAAAAGAGTTTAGGTTCCATAGATGGAAAAGAGCCCATTTATACAACTTTATATCTACCTACAAATGGGTTGGTGGGGGTCTGCCCAATTCGAGTAAAGAATTAGCAATATTTTGAAACAACTGATGGTTCATCAAGTTTTATAAGTGAGGTCACTTGCACCTTTGGGCAGTATAATAAACAAAATAATAAAAATTCTTTAGAAAGTACTTGCGAGCTATTTGGATTTTATGTATTTTTGATGAGTTGGAAAAACAGTGGAACAGCTTTTGCTTTAGTATGTTAGCTCGCAACTGAAAGTTTTGGTTTTAGGAAGGAATTCTTTAACCTAAGTGAGATATTTGAAATGCCTCTAGACAAGCATGACCAGAAGGCTAAAGAAACTTAGTAGGAGTTATAAGGTACTATTGGAGGAATTTGAAATATTTTCTCTTGGAAACTAGAAGATGGAGAGAGGGTAAGAGTAACTGTTCATAAACACATGCACGGTTCTGGTAGGGAAGGCATGGCTGAGCTTTATAGATGGCAAAGTGGAAAGATACGGGTTTTAGAGTTAGACACTGTTGGCTCCTGGCTCAGAAATTAATTAATTATGTGCACTTGGTGAGTCCTTCCACTAACCCAAGGCCAATCTCTTCATCTATAAAATGGAAACGATAATGCCTCCATTGCAAGGCTGAATCAGCAAATAAGGGGAATGTGATCATTTGTCAACCCTGTAATTTTATAATTCTACCTCCTTAATCTGATTCATCTATCTCCTTCTTTCTGATCCTATTGCGCCATCCTTATGACATAGCATATCTACGGTTCAATCCTGCCCTCTCTGTTCTCTTGGACTCTCGTCTTGCTCTTTTTAACCACTTGTTCACAAAATGATTCTCAATTCCAAAAACGGTCATATTTTCTACTGGTTAAAAATCCTTCAACAGCTCTCCTTTGGCTATGCAATAAAGTCCAAACTCCTTAATGCATGCCCCTGGATTATCTGGTCCCTCAATTTGTTGCTCAAACTGCCAACCTGGGCTTCTGCCAGGTCAAATTATTTATGGTCCCCACATTTCGCTAGTATATTGAGACAGCTGTACTTTTGCTCAAGTTTCTCTCTTGCCTTGCAATTTTCTTATTCCTTTCCTTTTCGACTCCCTTGCAAACATCAACTATCTACTGTGACGGAAGCAATGTGATGGTTTGCCACATCCTGTTTCATTTCATTCCAAGGATGCTACATTTCCCACTCTCCTCCCACTCTCCTTAGGCAGTGTCATGTGATTGAATTCTAGCTAATGGAATGTAAGGGCAAGTAATGCTTGCCATATACATGCCAGGCCCCTAAACCTTATATGCAAAGCTCTGCTAAATTTCTCTCTTCCCTTGTCTGTTTTCAGAATCCAGATGATCCAGAAGAGGAAAGGCATTAGAAAATGGTGGTGCCATTAAAGAGAAGGGGCTTGGGTACTTAAACGGTTGTATGGAGCCCAGACTTTGGTCAGCCATCACTCACGAGAGGAGGGAGCAGTAAATTTTTATTATATTAAGCCAATGAGATTTTTATTTCCATTTTCACTACTGCAAAGCAAAATATTAATATTACCTTTTAAAAAATTTTTCCCTATTGTTTCAGTGGTTTATTTTGTTTTGGTTTACAGAAGAATGGAAAAAATAAGCCAATGAGATTTGAAGGTGGTTTGTAGCCACCTTTTAACCTACCTTAAATCATTACACCTCCTTAGCTTTCAGGATCTCTTTCAAGGGTCTCTGGGTGCAAATCCCTGATCTATCTACCACTTTCTCCTTCTGTGACAAGTCACTTAGTCCTCCTGTATCTTGCTTTCCTCATTTGCCTATTGGTGATAACAATATCTTTTAGTTTATAGTGTCGATTGAGGATAAAACGAGATACTCCATGCAAAATGCCTGGATCCAAGTGAGCACAGAACAAATGTGAGCTTTCGTTATGATCTACTATGATTCCAACCCTGAGAATCCATTATTGCTGATTTCCAAAACTCAAAGCCAACACTCCTGAGAAATGACCTTAACTGTTGCCCCCACAGTTCTGATGAAATAATTTTAGAATATAAGTTGTAAGAAATCCATGGAATAGTAGTGAATTAAAAAAACATCACCTGGAATGCCCTTCATGAAGTCAAGGTGATGAAAGGAGGGCTTTGACTGAATGACCATGAAGGTGTCACCTTGGAGAAGAGATGCCATGGCAGCAGCTACAAGGAGAAGTCAGGGACTGAAAATGACAAACATCATGAGACGAAGTTTTATTGTTATCCTTAGTCTGCTCAAAACTTTGTCACTGAAATAACACAGACCACTAACCATCTGTTTTCCAAGAGCCGTGACTCATGCATTTCATGCTCTTAGTATCTAGTGCTTTAAAAGTCATTAACTATGCAAAGTTGTTACAAGAAACCCTTACCTACCAATTGCATCTAGCGCTGCTATTTGTTGTGTGTCCTCTCAACCCTTGCTGGGATGTTTTGCTAGCTGTCCAGTCGAGGTTGTAATTAACTCGGTTTCCATGGTGTCATGGAAAAGCATAGCCTTTGGCATAGACAGATTTGCTTGAAATATAGGATTCATCTCTTGTGTCCTATTTGAAATGGGGCCATTTGTTTTAACTCACTGACTTCAGTGTCACTATCTACAAAACAGGGGTGATAATACATAT
>RJWJ010017145.1:0-33434 GCA_004363605.1 Indri indri
TCTAGTGCACACTGCTCATTGTCTGCTATCAATCCAACCCATCTGCCTCCCTCCCTTCCTCCTTCCTGCTCTCCCTTCCTTCCGTGATGAACCATGGGCTTAATCAGTATCCTTCCAGAAACTGGATGTCCCCAATTTTTTTTTTGGCCAATAGAGGTGGTCATGCGATATGGTTTGGGCCAATAAGACAGAGGTGGAAGTCATTGGGTGGGATCCAGCAAGACTCTTCAAAAGGAGATGCTGCTAGAGGTGCGGTAGCCACTTGTGCACTTGTGACAATGATGGACAAGTGTGATAACAAAGCCATATGCTAAAGCAGAGGAGGAAGAGAGTGGAGTCCTTCATGGCAGGAATCAACAAGTAGGACCCATAGGTCAAACCTGGCCGGCTAACTGATTTTGTCAATAAAACTTTATTGGAACACAGCCATGCCCATTCCTTTATATATTATTTGTGGCTGCTTTCATGCTACTGCAGCAGAATGGAGTAGTTGCAACGGAGAATGCGTGGTTCCTGAAGCCTAAACTATTTACTATCTGGCCTTTTCAGAAAAAGTTTGCTGACCTTTGTTTCATGAGATCACTGTGTCCTGTACCACTCTGGATTGCTTATCCCTGAGTGTCTTAGTGATAGCAATATAAATCTTGCTTAAGGCATTTAATTTAGCATTTTGTTTTCTGACTTTCCTAGGCAATACTAAAATTTGCACTGCTCTAAAATAGGATTGCTTCTGGTTCTACCAAGAAATTGTAAGTTCCTGCTTAAAGATTCAGGGGACAGTGTATTAGTGAGGGGTTGTAGGTTGCAAGCAATAGGAACCTCCTCTAATTGATCTAAACAAAAAGGAAGTATTTTGGACAGACAAGGAAAGGTTTGATAACTGATCTGAGAAAGGATAAGAACTAGGCAGTTGGAGGTCAGAAACCAAGTCTCTCCCTGGGGCTAGAGGTGAAATGAATGGTGGGTTTCTTGGCTGGGGGAGAGCAGCACCTCTATTGATAATCCCATCAGACAGTTCCATGGGAGAAAGGGTTGGTCCCCAAAAGGAAATCAGGTGCTATTGGGTGCTGAAACAGTGTGGGCCCGTCACAGAGAGGAAAATCCCTACCTCGGAAATAACCCAGTCATCGGGGTGCAGAGCCTACTGGTTGCTCCCCAGTCAGTTCTCCCTTCCTCTCCCAGGGTAATAGAACCTCCAGGGTTTTTAGCAGGTTGCATGGAAACCCAGAATAAAGATGAGTTT
Organism: Indri indri; assembly: GCA_004363605.1. Lineage (NCBI taxonomy): Eukaryota > Metazoa > Chordata > Mammalia > Primates > Indriidae > Indri > Indri indri. The sequence continues at coordinate 1,244 of RJWJ010017145.1, forward strand.
CCCAGCTTCCTTTGCAACCTGGTGAGGGTATCTGACAAAGTTCTATCATTGGGTTCAGAGCAAAAGTGATGTGTGCACCTTCTGGGATGGGAACTTAAAGAATGTGCCCTTCCCCCTTGCTGCAGCCTGCAATGTGGATGAGCTGTTGCTGCAGCTTGGACCAGGTGGGCTGCAGCAGCAACCTCGGGCAGGCAGCACATCCAGGGAGAAACAGCCTGCATCCGTGACGTCACAGAGCCACCAAACCAGCCCTGGACTGCTCCCCTCCAGAAGCCATTTGCCATGACAGCAGGACACTTCTTTTACATTTAAGCCACTGTTAGCTCTGGTCTCTGTTACCCACAGTTGAACCTGTTCCTAACTGGTACAATCCAGGAAGCAATTACTCATACTGAGCTGAGTGCTGGGCTCCAGGAACTCCACCTCGTAGATCCTTCCTTGGGTCTGTACACAATAGTTCTAAGTCCTGTTCCCAAGTAAGTCCATTGGAGATTTCCCACCAGCATTGCCTCCTCCCATCCATACACCTACATCACCCCTGTCTTCGCAGCTCCAATCTCTCCGCTGCCCCTGTGGGAGTGCCACCCTCCATGACGTCTGTGCTCCGTCTGCTCACACCACGTGCACTCAGGCCAAACAGACTGGACACAAGGAGACTGTTGCCTGCTCCATTTTAGATTTTCCACTCCAAATGTTCTCAACCAGCATTTATAAATGGTCAGTGAATCACTTTCAGGTCAGTGCTGAATGTTGTCATTTTAATCTTTTCTTTAGCCCCAGCAAAATATAGATCATATTGTATTCATTTTCTATAGATGCTGTAACAAATAACTACAAATGCAGTGGCTTAAGACAACACCAATTTACTGCATTACGATTCTGGGAGTCAGAAGTCCGAAATGGGTCTCACTGGGCTAAAACTACGGTGACAGCAGGGCTGCATTCCTTTCCAGAGGCTCTAGGGAAAAATCTGTTCCTTGCCGCTTCCGGCTTCTAGAACCTGTTCACATTCCTTGGCTCATGACCTTCTTCCATCTTCAAGACCAGCAACGTCACCCATGTCTTTTCACGCTGCCATCTGTCTGGTTCTGACTCTTCTTCCGCCTCCCTCTTCCACCTTGAGGGACCCTCGTGGTGACTACAAGGAGCTAATCCAGGACAACTCACTATGTTAAGGTCACTGACCAGCAACTTTGATTCCATCCACAACCTTCATTCCCCTTTGCCACGTGGCATACATATTCGCAGGTTCTGTGAACATCTTTGGGGGGTGTTATTGTTCCCGACATACATATTGATGGTGGGGACTGTGACTACCACAGAGCGAGGCTTTCTGAGGGCCATGCGCTACACTGAGAACTGTACATACAGTATCTGGTTTAATCCCACAGCAACCCTAAGGTTTAGACAGTATTATTGCCCATGGTAGGAAGAATTGTCAGATGAGCCCAAGAGTTCTGCCCCCTAATCAATGCCCTCCTCTTGAATGTGTGGGCAGGACCTGCGAATATGATGGAATGTCACTCCAGGCAATGGGACAGTCACCCCTTGGTTAGAGACTGGGAGATTCTGTTGTGGGCTTGAAGAAGAGAATTGCTGTATTGTGAACTACTTATGGAGGGGACCACATGGCAAGGAGCTGAGGGCAGTCCCATCCAATAGCTAGCAAGAAAACGGGGACCTCAGTCATACAGCTGCTGGGAGCTGAATTCTGCCAACACCTGAGTGGAGTTTGGAAGCAGGTTCTTCCTCAGAACCTTCAGATGAGAACACCTTGGCCAACACCTTGATTTTAGCCTTGTGAATCCCTGTGCAGGGTCCTCTGCCTGGATTCTGACCTACAGAAAGTGTGAGATAATAAATGGGCTTAAGGCTACTGTCTGTGGTCATTTGTTATGCAGCAACAGAAAACAAGCACATCTCTATTTAAGAGAACTGGAGCTCAGAGAATCTAAGAAACCTGCCAAGGTCAGAGAGCTAATAAACGGCAGAGCTGGGATTCAAACTAAGGTCTGTCTCCAAATCTGACTTCCTAACCATTAAGCTCTCTCCTGCTTCCCAACTGACAAGCATGAATAATAGATTTGACATGGGTTTTTTTTTTTTTTTTTATTGTGAATACTTCATTTGTGCCATACAGAAACAGGTTTTTTTTCTGGCATTTGGAAATGAAATTATGGCTTTCCTCTTCTATCTATGACAAGATATCTCACCTGTTCTGTGTCATTTGGGGTATTAATGTTCAGCATTTCTGAACTTCTGCTGGGCTGCCCATTGTAAAGTGATGCTCTGCTTTTTAATTCCACAGCACCAAAATTTGAATTCTGAAATAAGCTGGGCGTGTGACCAGATGTAAGGTAGAAACTTCCATTGTTTCAACCAAATTTCAAATTGACGAAACCTGTGAAGCAGTGGGTTCACTGAATGACCCCAGTGTAAGCAAGCCAGCATTTTGATGGAGACTAGAGAAATATTGCTATTGTGCTTCTGCATGTGACAGATGTGGGTCCTGCCATAAAGAACCCAACACTGATCGATTGAAAAATGTTACTGACTTTCTAGTACTTTTTCATTTTCAGGAATTTTCTCTACCACAGATATAACAAAGACAACTACCATCAACAACTTCTGCATTAAAAAGGGGTCCTCATACTTGGAAGCTGGGAGCCCCTACTTCTCAGGGGGTCTAAGCTCACCTCTGCCCCCATAGCCAGTCGCTGTTCAGAAAGGGACAGATGTTCCGAGAACCCTGGGTTCTTTTCTCTGTGGCATGTGCCGTTTCTCTTTGCAGGCTGCTCCCACACGCCCAGATACCAAAACCATCTCATAGTTTTCTAGAAGGGAGATTTGAATGAAGTTATTGGGTCAACCTGAGTGACGTGTGGTTTACCTGTTGGGATAATTACGAAGCATGTGGTAGAGCAAAGCTGTTCAGCCCCTGGCTGTTAAGCCCTGTTAGGCAATTAATTGGCACTCTGGGGAATGGGTAATTGGTAGTTTCCAACTAATTCTTCTGGGCCTGAAGAGGGGAAAGGCTTTGGGCCAGGGGTAGTTTAGGTGGAGTCTTCTGTTTCCAGGGCAGGCCAAAGCTAAACGCTATAGCCAAGGTTCTTCACTTGCTGGGTGGCCAGTCTTTGATCAGGAAGTCCCAGAACCCTCAGCAGAGAAATGGATTTACGCTGCCCCCAAGCTGGGAGCCATTTCCAGTGTTTATAAATTCATTGAGGAAGAAGGCAAAAAGGGCAGCTTTTCAAGCTAGCTTTGACACCACATAGTTGTGTGCCTTTGGGCAAGTCATTCTGCCCCATGAACCCAGTCTTCTGGTGTACAGTGTGGATAATATCTTCCTCACCACTCTGTGGGAAGGATCTTGTAGAGCTAACGTGCCCACATTGCTTTCTCTTACTGCATAACAAATCCCCACATACTTAGTGGCTTAGAAAACACACTTATGATCTCAGTTTCTGTGGGTTGGGGGTCTGGGCATGACTCAGCTGGGTCCTCTGCAAGATCTAACAAGGCTGCAATCAAGGTGTTGGCTGGGGCTCGGTCTCATCTGAGGCTCATTTGGGGAAGGATCACTTCCATTAGCAGAACTCAGTTCTTTGCAGCTATAGGAGTGAAGCCTTCAGTTTCTTGCTGGCTGCCAGCTGGAGTCTGTCCTCAGTTCCTAGGGGCCACCCTCAGTTCCCTGCCACATGGGCCTTCCAACACAGGCATCCCACAGCGTGGCAGCCTGCTTCTTCAAAGCCAGCAAGGGAGTGAGCAACACCAGCAAGACAGGTGTTGCAGTCTTTGTAATGTAATCACAGTCACATGCATGTAATCACACCAACCTGTCATGTTCATCGTAGTCTACCGGTTAGAAGCAAGTCACACATCCAACGCTCAGGGGTGGGGACCACATGAGGACATGATCACCAGGAGGTGGCAAGCATATAGGACACACTCTTAGTCTGTCCACCATATCTCCTAATCCCCTCCAAACCAGGAAGTTTGTTCAGATACTGAGCACCGTTTCTTCCTGATGAAATTAAAGCCTGATCTTTCTCATCATCGGGCCCTCCAGGGACACAGTAGCTACCACAGCCCATTCATTTGTTCATTCACTCACTCAGCAACCAGCTGAGCACATACCATGTGCCAGGCTGTGAGCAGGGCACTGATCTTCAACCCTGTCTCCTACCTCCTCTCTCCTAAACCAAACGTCAGTCAGAGCTGAGGGGCAAATAGATCTGAGAACTTAGGGACAAGATGAGCAATGTGTCTTTTGGAAATAGAAAATGGAGTAACATGTATGTGACTGTCCCCCTTGAGAAAACTTTCTCAGGAACAGCTCACCTAAGATATAAATCAGGAATTGGCACTATTTTAGAAAATTAAAGGAAAGCACAATTTACAATGTGATTATTATAAGATAAACTATACTTTATTTCATATAATTAAATAGGCTCAATTGAAATGATGGATTTTTCTGGAAATTATTAAAGATTATTTGTGATTATTGTTCCCAGTTGTTTGCCACTGGCCTATAAGAGGGACTATACCTCCCTACCTATTGCCAGGTGGTATACAGTGTCCCTTTGGGAGGAGTATATTTCCCGGCTCCACTGTCGGGCATGGCCATGTGACTCGCTTTAGCCAATGGAAGGTGAGCAGGAAGTGGTGTATCCTATGTCTGAGTAGAAGATTTGAAATCCTTGTTTGGTTTGGCCATGGGATTTTACCTCTGCCACAACAATGGCATGTTCCAGATGGGGACTCGTCCTTCGGCCTGGGCCCTGGAATAAAGCCCCATACCTGCAGGCACATGAAATGTGAGTGGATTTCCAACAATTGAAAATGAGACTGTTACACTTTCTAAAGGGGACAAGAAAAGCGTTCATCTAGGGTTGGAGAATTCAGATCCGAGAGACTGTGATTGAAGACAATGGCAGTGAGAGAAATGGAACTCTTTCTTGACGGTGCCAAAGTTGGCCCATGTCATAAACCTGTTACTTTATTTTATAGGTATTTCTGTCCTTACAGAGAAGACTTGAGGAGCTGTCAGTGCAACTGTAGTACCCACGAACAGGAACCTTGCTCTAGAAAAAGGCACTAGCTTTCTTAGAATAGAAATGTGGGCCCTTCCACCTTGTGAGGATGCAGCGAGAAGGTGCCATCTATGAGAAAGTGGGCCCTCACCAGACACTGAATCTGCCAGCACCTTGGTCTTGGATTTCCCAGACTTTAGAACTATGAGAAATTTCTGTTGTTTGTAAGCTAAAAAAGGGAATGGAAAAGACTCTAGAAGACATAGAATCCAACCCCTTTATTTTATATGTGAAGACATCAGGATCCAAAGAGCAGAGTTACTTTTCTTAACTTTCTGCTCACTCAGGGTCTTAGGGATTTGACTCCCAGAGTGGATGACCCCCTGGGAAGAAATGGCCACGCCAGCTACCCTGCCATGCAAAGGGCATGCTGGCATTCCCTTTTGTTCCTCCTGTGCTGACCTGATTCCCCAGGGCTCTCGTGCCCCTGGTGAACTGGCAAAATAAGAGGTGTGACGACAAAATAAACATGTGCACTGACTGCACCCTGAATTTGTGGGCTCTCCTAGGAAGCAGCCTGCAACATACTGGTTTCTCCTAATTGCAGCAGGAATGGGTCACAGGCCTTCAGCCCATCTCCAAGCTCTTAATCCATTTGGCTCCATTATATCTGATTTTCCAGCTTCTCAGAAGACTTGATGTGTTCCCACACGATGCTGACGTGGGAGAGGGAGGCCCTGCTTATATCCAGGCCAGCCTAGGTGGACCCTCTTGGAGGACCCCCAAGTCTCGTGCTGTGGACACATCACTTTTGAGGCTCCAGGAGGGCCTGGTGGGTGATCATATCATACATATGTGCACGGTCACCCTCAGAAATCTCTGGCTGGTGCTGGAGTCACAGCTCTCCCCTTCCATGCTAGCACTTCCATTTAGTCAGCTTGTCTGTGGGCTGCTCAAGATCGAATCAACCTCACCAGGGCTGAGAATTAGAACATCAGAGGTAGCCGAACCCTTAGGAGTGCATGTCCTTAATTGCCAGATTTCACTATTCACTGCTAAAGATTCAATCATTTTGTGGGTGAATTATGACAATGTGAGTGAAGACAACATGTGGAAGTCGTTGCCTTTGGTACCTTCTGTTTCTGGATCTGGGTTGACCCAGTCAGCGGCTCCAACCTGTAGGTGTGGGCTTGGTACTTTGCACCTGTATATAGTTTCGTCCCTGGGCTAAGTCCCACAGGCTTATGGTGGTGTGGGCCCCATGGCAGTTCTCATGAATGCATCCCAGTGCCCAGCACACAGGGAGTGCTCAGTAACCCCCAGCCCAGGGCTTGCTCCTGAACATGAATGAAAACAGAATGGAAACCCCACCTGACATAAAACAGGCTCTGTTTTTCATCCACAGTGAGGGAAAGTCTTGCTCCTTCAGGACTCAGGGACATCAACAATAATTAAGGGACCCAACCCATTTGCTTGCTCTTGGTTTTGGTTCCTCTGTTTAGAAAAGCCATGTTTGTGGCTTCAAGTAAATTAAGAGATTTGAACCCAAAAGATAGGCAATTTGGCCAGGTTTCAAACCCACTTAAAACTCCAGCTCTAAATTTAGATGTGATCTGGGAACTTGAGTTTCAAGTTCCCCTTGACTTGGGCAAAGCCCAAATGTCAATCTACTGCATGTTTTAATTTATCTGTTCTCATCGTCTTGACTTCCCCAAACTTCTTGCTCCCTTTCGTGAACTCAGTGCTCAGAACTCAGTCTCTCATTTATTTGGCTGTTGATGTGACTTCTCTTGCATTGTTGTCTGTTGTCATTATTCAGGCCTTATACTGTGCCCTTCAGTCTTGTCTCCAGGGCTGGACTGTGGGCCCCATGTGGGCAGGGGCTATGCTCAGGCCTCCTGCCTTGTCCCTCAGTGAGACTTGCCCAGGGCCTTGTGTTCGTGGGTCATGGTTAAGGCTTGAGGGTTGCTCTGTGGTAAAGCTAGAAACTGGGAAAGGTGTGCTCCAACCAGATTTCCAGAGCCTTGGCTTCTGATTTGGTTAATTAGCCCTTGGAAGTAAACAAGTAAATAAGCAATGCAAACCTCTGGACAACAGTGGTTTGAGTTAAGAAACAATTAAGGAAATTTAAGAAAAGTCTGATGAAAACGAAGCCATGTGCTGAGCAAAATTCAACCAGTTCATGACAGCCTTCCCTTGCTCCTGCCATGCCAGGGTGGCCCCGCTTGTTTGTCTGCGATTTGTGGGGGGCCAGAGGAGGTAAAGTTTAGAATTTGGCATGTGCAGTAGAATTAGCGTTCAGATCACATGCACCTTCACACTCGTTTTGGAGAAAAAGAGTGTTTTCTCATGCTTGGACTGCCATAGCAAAGTCCCACAACCAGGAGGCTTCAGCAACAGAAGTTTATCTGTCACAGTCCTGGAGGCCAGAGGGCCAGGATCAAGGTGTGGGCAGAGCTGGCTCCTCCTGAGGGCTGGGGGGTGGGGGAACCTGTTCCATGCCTCTGTCCTAGCTTCTGGTGGTTTGGTGTTCCTTGGCTTGCAAATTTCTGCCTTCGTTTTCACATGGTGTTTTCCCCGTGTGTGTGTCTGTGTCCAAATTTCCCCTTTTTTTCTAAGGACATCAGTCATATTGGATTAGGGGCTCACCCTGCTCTAGTATGGCCTCATCTTAACCGATCACATCTACAATGACCCTATTTCTAAATATGGTCAAATTCTGGAGACACTGGGGGTTAGGACTTCAACATGTTAATGGGGAGGTAGGGTTACATAATTTAACCTATCACAGAGTGCATAGCCTTTGTTTTTGAATTTTGTGTTCTCCCAGTCAGGATATATCAATGGGATTCAGTCTGTGCCACATCTATGAATTGGATGATAAACATCTAGAGGAAGCTAAAGATGCTTTTTCTCCTCTTCCACCCAGTCATCCATCCATCTCTTATTACACACACACACTTTGTATAGGTGGGACTCTAGGGGTCCTCATCGGAGGCCCCTGTCATGCCAGGAGCACTACTTGGAGTCTTATTTGCATGTGTTTGATGAGCCACCTCTAAGGCGGAGCTACAGGGACTCCAAAGGAAGGGCTGGGTTCAGATCCTGGTCCTGCACTTGCTGGCTCTGCGACCTCAGCGACCTCTTCCTCTTTGAGACTTGGTTCGTCATTTGTAATACAGCAAACACAGGAGTGGACCCTACAGGTCCTTGGAAAATGGTGGCAGTTATTGACCCTATGATTGTTGAATGAGCCAGGCAGAGAGGGACAGAATGGAAGCACAGCCTACCTCCCAGCTCCCGGGAGCTCAGCACCAGACACACCCCATTGGAAGTTCGAAGCTCTCATAGAAACCACCTCTTCTGGACTATTCCCACAACAGTCCCAGAGCTGTGGTTCTTAACATTTTTAGGAACTGGATCCCTCTGAAAAAATCTGACGAAAGCTGTGGTCTCTTCCTCAAATAGTGCATGTGCACAGACTGTCCTCACAAACTTGGATATGATTGTGGGGGGTTTATGACTCCTCTTCAGCCCATGCACAGAGGCTAAGGTTGCCGACTTGAGAGACAGCAACCTCAGAAATTCATCTGCTCATTCAATGAACATTTATTGTGTGACTGTTACACACTGGGTGCTTTGTGAGGGGCCCGAAAGTCAAGGAAAGGTCAGACGGGAGGCTGTTCCCCAGACTGCTCACAGCATCGGTAACCGTAACGAGAAGTAGAAAAGACTCAATGTTACAGGAGACATACACCTATGATTTCATGCCAGTTCAGAAACTGTTTCCACTATGGGGGTGTGGGGCATAAGCAAGTGTGTTCAGTGGAGGGAAGGACACTTCAGTTGGCAAATGAAAGATGAATTAAAGTTTGTACTCAAATTATAAGTTGGCCTTCCCAAGGCACCCATCCTGACAGGTGCACAAACGTCAATCTGCTGGTGTTTGCCTTCACCTCAATGTAACTAGTTGGTAGATTCCTAAAATTCTGCTTCTCTGATAGGATGCCAGGTATATAGAATTCATGTTGTTCTCTTCAAATATGGTCTTCCTAACTCCGCACCACTTCTACAACACACAGTTCAACCATTTGCACATGACACAGAAGACACTGACATTCTGCCTGTCTTTACCTTTGTTATGAAGGACACTTCGGTGGCCCTGATCCTTCAAGGGTCAGTGCTATGGAGGCTGGGCAAGACAAGGCTGGGCTTTCTGTTCCATCCCATAATACACAGAAGTTTTAGATGCTCTAATGGCGCTTTGAATGGGAGACGCACACCTGCGAGTAGATAACCACGAACCTCCACTGTCCTCCAGGCGAGGGGCCTATTTACCCTACTCTCTCTCTTCTTTGTCCACATCACACTGATGGCCAAGAGCTGCACCTTCTTGAGGTTGGAGAACATTGCGACATAGCGGGCCTTGTTCTGCTTCACTTCCACTAAAAGTGTATCCACTTGGTTCTGGTTCATAATGTTTCACTGGGAATCTTTTTGAAAGGCTTTAGTTCCTTTTGTGGTTCAGTGAAAAGTGTGGTATTTGGGTTGGGTGCAGCTTAGGGTTAGCCTAGGGTTGAGGTCCACTCTGGTTTGAGTTTTCCGAGGTGGTTGTTTTCAAGATCCTATCTCAACCCATCCCAGGTGGAAAGGACAGGGGGTTGTGGCCTGTGAACCATGTCACAGAGGATTTTCAATAAATGATCTGAGAAGAACACAGTGTGTCCTGTCTTGGGCAGCAGCAGCAAGTAGCCTGGGGAGAGAAGCTGAGCCTCATTCTATTTTGTATGTCTTTAGGTTCCCACTGTCGAAATGAGCGTGTTCTAACAAGAATTTGGGAAAGTGATTTCTGGTTCAGGCTCGACTACAAATTTGCAACGTGACCCTGGGTAAATCAATTCCTCTCTCTGGGACTCAGTTTCCTTCTGTGTAAAAAAAGGAAATTGGACAAGAAACTGGACGATGGTGAAGGTACCTTTCAGAGCTGAATGCTATGACGCTGTGAAAGCAACTGCAATTTAAACTAACCTCCAAGGAAAAGACGCGAAGGCTCCCTTCCCCACTGCACACCCAGTTCTTTCGTCAACTGTATGCCTCCCGTGTTGCACGCCCTTGACCCTGCTCATTCCAGCGCCAGCGTTAGGGCTCTGTAGCTTCCTGGAGACCATTCCTATTTCAGCAGAGGCCTTGGCTGCACCACCGAGGCTCCCTCAGCAACTGAGGTCATGTAATGGAGTCGTGGGCCCATCTTCTTCTCTTCCCTGCCTTCCTCCTTTTTTTCCCCTAGATCTTGTGGACAAAAGAGGAAGGTATCAGGCCAAATCCAGGCTCCCAGGGCTTTAGGGTCCAGAAGGGAATGTGCCTCTTCAAGGTGCCAGGAGGCAGGGGCTGTCCAGCCAGCAGGGAGAGGCAAAGGCCTTCCTGGCCCCTCTGGGATCCCCCTGGGAGTCCTCCTGAAATTTACCCTTTAAATAATAAAATGTTTTCTTTCATTTTAACCATTTTAAATGGGAGTAGATCCATTTTTTGTTTCTTGTTTCTCTGCTCTCTTAGCCAGATATCATGAACAGAGTCAAACTTTTATCCTCATGTCAATTGCCTCAGGTTTTCATGGGTAAACTGAGGAAAAGCATACCTCCCCACCTCCCTCACAGGGTCCCCTTGACTCTGTATGTAAAAGGATGGCCTGGAAAGAGCAAAATGCTTAATTAATACTAATTATTATTTTAATTGTCAGTTGATTACACGGCGATATATTCAGAGGAGACTGATTTATGGAGCGCAATTTGCCCTTCCAGGCAATGGCCCCTAGACCAGCAGGCATTTCGAATTCTTGGGTGTGGGTTAAACAGTTTCCCCTCCTCTCTCTCCTTACCAGTTGCGTGGCTCGCCTGCACCTGACTTGGGTGGCCTCTCCCTCCCTCCCTTCCTCCTTTTTCTTTCTCTCTCTCTTCCTCTTCCCTTATTTCTCTTTTTAAAGTTCCGTGGGAACTTTTCACTATAAAATGCTCATTACAGAAAATCTGAAAAGATAAAAAAAAAGGTAGAGGCCGGGTGTGGTGGCTCACACCTGTAATCCTAGCACTCTGGGAGGCCGAGGCGGTGGGTGGATCGCTCAAAGTCAGGAGTTCGAGACCAGCCTGAGCAAGAGTGAGACCCCGTCTCTATTAAAAAATAGAAATAAATGATCTGGACAACTAAAAAAAATATATATATATATGTGTGTATATATATAGATATATATACACACATATATATAAAATTAGCTGAGCATGGTGGCACATGCCTGTAGTCCCAGCTACTTGGGAGGCTGAGGAAGAAGGATCGCTTGAGCCCAGGAGTCTGAGGTTGCTGTGAGCTAGGCTGACGCCACAGCACTCTAGCCCGGGCAACAGAGCAAGACTCTGTCTCAAAAAAAAAAAAAAAAAAAAAAAGGTAGAAAGAAAACAAAATCACCCATGGCATCTTGAGAAAACTGCATTTTGATATCATGTGTTAATATTTCCACTTTCTCTTTTTTTGTTGTTTTGAGTTTTGTTTGTCTTATATGTTGAAGTCATGCCATAGATATAATTTTGCATCCTGCTTATTTTTAGGTATAATTATAATATAAACATTTCCCTATGCTCATTTTAAATTCATCCCCAACATCATCGATATTGGCTGCAAATATGGCTGGGCACGGTCCCACAGTTTAACTCATACATCCTGTTGAGGTTGATGTTAACTTCTTTTTAGCTTGTTGTTTCTAATATGATGTGGCTGGGAAACCACCCACCAAATGTGTCAGAACTGTATGTGAAGTAGGAGTTAATCAATCTTGGGATCTTGTGGGATGGCCTGAGAGGTTTTCCTCGGGAGCCTTTGCATTTGAATTTTTTGACATCTACTTTAGTCTCTCAAAGGCCCCTTTTACTTACATTTCCAGTTCTTGATTGAGGTCTAAACAGTTGAGATGATCAAATAATTGGCTTCTTGATAAGTGAAGTACTACTGAACTAGTTAATATGATAAAATCGACTTTTCTTCCATTAGAGAAAATCTCTCATCAGAAAGGTAGAATAGTGCAACCATTAGGAGCTGCTTGCGTTCCAATCCCTGGGGCTCCTGTTTTCCAGCTGAGTGACATCAGGCAAGTTTCAGTCCGTGCCCTAGTCCCTGCACAGTGGGATAATAACAGTACCCACCTTGCAAGGTGGCTGTGAGTAGTAAATGAATTAATCTATGCAAAGTGCTCAGGACTGTGCCTGGTGCTTGGTAAGCTCTAGTGAGTGCTATTATTATACTCTACTTATTCTTTTAAACAGTTTTGACTTGCTCTTTAGGCATTTTTGTGTTTGAAAGAGGCTCTGGAGCAGAAGGAGGAGGCAAATTGGAGGGCTAGGACTGGAAAGAGGAAGAGGAAGGAGAGGAGCAGGGAGGGGACAGGTGGGGAGTAGGCTGACCCTTCTGCAACCCCCAGGGCCAGGGAGAGCCATGTCAGCAGAGCAGGTGGCTGGTCTCTCAGGGCCCCCAGGCACCGCCAAGCTGGGCCAGAAGTGGGGCAGGAAATGAGAGTTAAAGCCCCACAGTGGGTGGGGTGGGTGGAGCTGCAAATTAGAACCTGAGGGAGGAGGGGGCCAGGGGTCACCCCTCTCCCTGGGATCACAGCCTAGGAGGTAGGGCGGTGGAGTCTGCAAATAGAACCTTCAGTTTCTGAGGGGAAAAAAAAAACAGTCTAACTATAGAATTTACAGTTTTCCTTAACAAGAGGTACAGCACAGTTGCATTCTGGTAACGGAAGCAAAATTAAAAATATGAGCAGCAAATAAAATTAATTTAAAAATATCTGAAAACATGTATTCTGTGGCTCCTTCCAACTGGCCAGAGTTGGCTGGCCTGTTTTTCCCTGGGACTGATTAATAGGACAGAAATGAGGAGGTGTGAATTTGTTTTGGACCTGGGTGGGGAGCCAGGAGGGGTTGGCATCCACCCACTTAGGCTAAATCTGCATTTGAAAGTCCACAAGGGTGACCACCTACTGGATACCCTGGGGGGTGGGGAGTTGGAAGGAAGGCGGTTCAGACTGAGCTGCCTCTCAGCAAGCTTCTAAAGGCAGCTTATTTTTTTCCCTCTTTTGAAAGTATAGTCAAGCAGGCCCAGAGACAGTGCTACGACAGGGGACACTCTGGCCTTTGTCCAGAGAAGCCAAGGCCACCAAGCTGCCCCGGGAGGGCAGAGAGTGATGCTGGTCGTTGAGCCCAAAGCGCTCCCCGGGAAGAGGTGCAAGGACAGAGCCCAGCACTCAGGAAATAAGATAAAATCCCGCTGGGCTGTTTGCTTCACCAGGCATGGAGAATCGTTTAGCAGCATGAAAGGTGGTTGAGGAGCAATAAATAATCTTCAAACGGGGAAAAGCCGCCGTCTGGGAGGTAGAGAAGGCTGCGACGCTGAGCATTTTATCTGAGTTTAAAACTCGAAAGAGAGGCTGATTTCACTGTAGGCCAAGACACGGATAATTAGAAACAAAGACATCTTTAAGCAGATCTAAGAAGGCCTCTCGTCCCGCCTTCACCCTGTAAACTCACCCCCCCCCTCCACGCCCTCCCCCATCTCCTTTTCCCGGAAAAGCCTGGGCGCACCCTGAGAAGGAAAGTCATCCTGACGAACGAGAGAAGACACGTTCTTGAAGAAATTTTGACGTACAGTTTACAGTTTTCTGAGCATTTCGGGCAAAAGATGTGCCCCACGCAGGCACTAAGTCAAGGACGAATGGTTTCGGTGCTAGCTTGGTCTTCTGTGTGATTATTTTTACAACGTTCGCAATTAAATACAGATTTTCTGCTGCCGGATTCTGACCGGACACGGGGCCTTGGTGCTTCTGGGGCTCTGGGCGCGCACGCTCAGGCGCGGAGCCGCTTGGGGGCACCCGGGCCGGGCCGGGAGGGCAGCCCGCCCGCCGCTCGCACGCGGCTGGAAACCGCCGGGACACACACGCGCCCGCGACAGGCGGCCGCCCCCAACCCTCTTCATTAGAAACAGATCCGCTCTGCCTCTCTGTTACTTCATTTTGATGATTGAAATTTTCCTTAACCAAAAGTGGAGGGATAATGACTATTTTTTAATACTCCAGAAATCTAGAAGAAAATATGATTATATAAGTACATATATTTTGGTTTCGAAAGGAACTGATTGCTGTGTGTGTGTGTGTGTGTGTGTGTGTGTGCGCGCGCACGTGTGTGTGCATGAGGAGGGTGAGGGTCCTGGGAAGGAAGGACAAGGGGACTCCTGAGCTGAGAGAAACACAGTGTGTCTGGCAGAAGAGGTGAAGAAGTAATAGTTGCCACCGTAGAAGAGAAACAATGACAAGAGATGAAGTGTGGAGGTTTGGGGTACTCCAAAACCCCCTATGAACTCAAGGATTTGGTGGTTTTCCAGAAAGTTCCATACTGCCCTTCCTCCTGGGATGGCCAGGGCTGCCCAGCACTGATCAGGAGCAACATGCAGGAAGAGGAAAGTTTGGTTTTTAGGCCAACTACCCTTCCCCCCTGGCCCAATCCTTCCAGTTGTGAGATTTATGCTGTTATTTGCTTCTCCAGGTTGGTTTAAGAGGCAATATGGAAGCCAAAGCCCCACGTAAGGTCAGAGTCCAGCTCACATACTCAGGCAAGGAGGCAGGGGGTGAGTGACAACAAGCCAGGCCATGAATGACAAAAGACCCAGGCTTGAAGCCCGTCCATCTCTCCCAGCCTCAGTTCAGTTCTCTCATCTCTAAATGGGGTCCAATGAGCTCCTCCATACGCAGGAGACTGCGGGTGCAGAGGCTGGAACAGGGCAGGGTGGGTGCTCAAGGGACTGGAGGGCCCATCCCCAGTCTGCTGCTGGAAATGGACTTGACAAAGAAAGGCTTTGCTTCCTTTCAGACAGCCGCCCCACTCCCCTGCTCCCGGGCTGCCTCTCAGATCCTCCTCTCTGTACTTGGAGCTGTAGCCTATTGCTCAGGCCAGGAAGGATCTAGAGCAGGTTTTCAGTAAGGGGAAGAGGAAGAGTGAAGGCTGCACCCAAGCAGGGCACTGAGGCAGGAGGTGGTGGGCTGGGCACAGGGGACAAACCCTGCCTGCTTCCCAGTTTTGCTCAGAGCCCGCCCTGGGTAAGTGGAGCTCGGCCTTCTCCCAGATAGTGAGCCCAGCAGTCTGAGGCCTCAACATCCCCGTGTGTAGACCTCCCACCTCCTCTGAAGAGGGTACCTCATTTCATTCGGATACTGTCTTTGGCCCCCCAAGGAAGAGCTCTGATGCTGACCCTTACCGGTCAGCACTTTTAGTTACCTTCATCTGTTCTCTCCTGGGGCCGCTTCCTTGCATCTTGCCTGATTTCTCCTGGAGCCCCTGGGACACCCACGCCCCTGCCTGGCAGTGTCAGCCTTGCAGGAAGTAGGAATTGCCACCTAGTGAAGGGCAGAACATCACCCACAGTAGAAGCTCGGCGAGGGCTGAGGGTTGACGTTGTTGATTCAGAAGTTGAAAGCTGGACCTTTGGACATTGAAAGTTAGTCTATTGTCAACTATTTTCAACCCATCTTTCTTCACAGAAAAATAATTGGATGTAAATCATCCCTCCCATCCTTCACCCAGACTTCTCTGAAGTTGGGCTTTTGAAGTTGATTTTCCCAGCTCAGAATCAAGCGTAGCATCACTGAAGATCACCAAACTGCTATTTAGACATTTTAAAGATGCAATTTGAGTTCTAGGCAGGGGAAAGGGGTGGATAAAAGAGATTATATGATAATGACATGGCTGTGGGAAGCCTGTCAAATAAAGTGCATTTTCTCTGGCGGGCAAGCTATTTCTGGAGCTGCGCATGGGTCCCTGCACTGAGGGATGTGTTTATCCTAATGGGAAGCAGGACTGAGCTAGGCCGCAGCTCCCTGCACAGTGTTTGAAATCTTGAGATACCACAAGAGACATCTGTGGTGTCCAGAGGATGCATCTAGTCCCCCTGGCCCTTTCGATGTGTGCTGCCTTGGCTCTGACAGGGGCCAGAGGAAGGCAAGGAGAAATCTGACAGCAGAAGTGAGGAAAAGTGTGTCCAGCCAGACATGCCCATTAGGATACTCTCAGATACAAAGAAGAGAAAAGTCAACTATTTTCAACACAAACTGACTAAAACAGTAAGGAGTGCACTATGTCATCTCACAAGTAGTCCAGAGTCAGGGCTTCAGGTGGGGTATGATCAGGGTGTCGATTCTGTTTTCATATGATCTTGTCTGCTCTGCCATCTTCTAGTTCTTTGTCCTTACACTGACTTCCCTCATGGCTGCAGGATGGCTGCTGGTAGCAACTCTGGCA
This sequence comes from Indri indri, assembly GCA_004363605.1. Lineage (NCBI taxonomy): Eukaryota > Metazoa > Chordata > Mammalia > Primates > Indriidae > Indri > Indri indri. Next base: position 17,604 of record RJWJ010017145.1, read on the forward strand.
GTTGCTTCTTTTGTCACATCCAGGGAGAATGTGATCAGTCTGAATGGGTCAGCTTAAGCAACTACCTGGACTAATAGCAGCCACTAGGTAACATCCCGGGATGATTGGCCTACCCGGGGTTCTAAACCCAACACTAGCAAGGAAGTTTGAGTCACCCTAGCTGCTGGGATTTGGAGTCCCCTGAGGCAAGGTGTTACATAGGAGGATCAGGCCCTGACTGGGCTCTGCTAGGAAGGTGGGTTGGAAATGAAAGCAGTTAAGCAACCAGTGGTTTTTCCAGCAAGAAACAAGGGAGTCCTGTTCCAGTAGGGCTCCGTCATGGGCTAAGGAACTGTCAGTCTGGCCTTTCTGCCTCACAGGGATCTGCCATCAGGGATCGTGGAAGACGATGGAAGGGCAAAAATGCAAAGTAGGCATAAATAGCGTATGTATATAGTAAAGTACAAATATATGTCTATAAATACCTCATACCTCAGTTTTCTCTCCTGTAATACCTACTTATCATCTTTTGCAAGGAGCACAGAAGTTTCACTTATTAATTTCAGTGCTCCTGGAGACCTGCCAGGCTACTCAGATTGGGGCTTGCCTCCCCCCAGCAAGGAATGGTGACAGCTCCAGCCCTTTGGCACTCTCTCCCTTTCTCCCCATCTCACCCCAACCCAGGTTGGTCTCAGGAGCATTCCCTCTGAAAAGCTTGGAAAACAAACTTTCCCAGGGTTGTCAATTGTAGCCTTGCTTGACACATTTAGGGCGGAGCCTCCTGGATCCAAAGGGAGGTGCTGGCTGCACAAGCAGGAGCCCACCAGAACCTGTGTCCCAGGTCTCTCCAGGAGTTCCAGGGCAGCTGGTCAGGGGTGGTCACAGAGGACGCCTGACTTAGCCAGAGACAGTAAGGGCAGGGACGGGCTTGAGGCCTGCCCGCCTGGCCTTGGGTAGAGCAGCGCTGGGGCCACAGGGGTGGGGGAGGAGGGCTAATCCAGGAGTGGGGTCTGCGGGGGTGCCCAAGGAGACACAGGGGGCCTCTGTGTCCCACGGCAGGGCTCTCTACTGGTGTGGTCACAGGCAGTGAAAGTCTCACCCGGAGCTGAAATCATGGCCACGAAGGCTGCAGATTCCAGTCCTGACCGCAGCCCTTGGGAATCGGAATTGATCATTTCCCCAGGCCGGGCCTCACTTTTCACGAAGAAAAGGCAGCACTTCACTTTCCACAGGTGCCGGCAGCCCCGGAACCCCTCTGTCCTCCTCCCTCCTCCTCCAGGTCTTGTCTGGAGCCGGTCTCTTCTTGTATGGAGAAAGACACGGAAAAGGCGCGTGCCCAGATGCGCACACGCAGCACCTGCAACACACGCACTCTCTCCGTGCCCTCCCCAGGTCTTGTCTGCTTGGTTCCTCCGGCCACCACGCATGGAGAGCCCATATTCCATCTCTGTGCATGCAGGGCAGGCACAAAACAGCCATTTCCTCCTCAGGCCCCTCTGCTTACTAAGACAGACTCACCGGGAAGTCCTCCGGGGCAGCGCCACCGAGGCCCTCACCTTGCCAGGCCCGCTCGGGGCGCAGCAACCCCAGCAAGACGCCCGTGCTCTGAGAGAAGAAGCTGCTCCTGGAGCCTTCCGCCTCCCCCAGGGTGCCTTGCACGACACAGTGGCCACGTAAACAGCACGGAAGGACTGGAAGAGATCTTACGGAGGTGATGCCAGGACAAGCTTGCAGTTTTACAGAGGGACCCAGGCCCAGGAAGGGCTCTCCTCCAGATGCACAGGGCCAGGCCTCCCGGTGCGGGTGTCTACCAGCCTAGGGAAAGACTGCGTTTCCGGGAGCTCCCGCAAGCCCGCCGGAGCATGCTGAGAAGCCCTGGAGCAGTCCGCCGGGGCTCAGAGGCCCACCTCTGCTGACCACAAGGTGGCGACAGCGCTTTGTGCGAGCCCCACGCTCGGGGCAGGTCCAGCTCTCTGAGGACTGGGCCCCGCATCCCTACCCTGCAGGTCTGAATATTCTTCAGTATCTTCAGATCAGGCTGTGGTTGATTTAATGTGGGCCTGGGTGTGTCTCTTCTTCCTGTTTTATTAACTTGAATGAAGTTCTAGCATGCACCTAATGAGTGGTTCTGATTTTCCCTGTCCCATTTAGCTGTTCCATAAGCATCAGGGGCAGGAGGTGACAGCCACAGGACTCTTAGAAAGCCAGGGCAAGGACAAGCCTAAGGCATTTAAAACCTGTTAGACAGTATAGACGAATGTATATAAGTTAGTGCTATATGTGGTGCTGCATTTACATTTTTTGTTTTAGGAGAAGAGTTTAAAGTGGCTTTTCCACCTAGAAAGGACATTGCTTGGCGGCGTAACTAATCCAGTGCCCTCGCACTGGCTGGCACTCTGTCCCTAGACAGAGTCTGGCCACTAATGCAGTGGGCCCATTGGGTTGGCAGCTCTGGGAGGAGGTTGGGAAGCTGAGAGTGGGGGGTTCGAAATATCCACCTGCCAGGATCCCATTCAAACTGCTCAGGGCACCGCTGGGGGACTCATGTGAAATGGCCATCAGGGTGTCCCTTGAGGAATGCAGTCCCAACATGCTGATAAATGCAGTCGCTACTACAACTTGGCCTTGGACGGCTGTGGTGCCAAGGGAGTGAAGATCAAACCAGAAGAAGACACTGTGCCCCTCCAACCTGCCCTGGATGAGGGTTTGTGTAGGGGACGCGAGAACAGGATGAATGCATTGGCTGTGTGAATGAGTGGTGTGAGCAAATGAACCGTATGGATGGAGGAAGGGATGAAGAAATGGAAGCCAGAGTGAGGAGAGGCAAAGTCTTCACCAGTTGCCTCTGGTGGCCTGTGTGTGTGTTGCCAGTGTTCTCATGCCTGGTCGGGTTCTCACGTCTCATGCCACGTGACTTTGCCGGTCCTCAGGAAGCAGCTGCTCATAGACACCCAAGAAGTCAACCATTCAACAATAGGAAACTGCCTGGGAGAGGCTTGACCTGTTCTCTGTTTTGCTACCGTCTCTGCCCTATTGAAGGTCCTGCTGAAAGGTTGGCTCACTTATGTGGAAATGAACATGTCTCCCTTGTCTGCTCCTCAGGGGCGTTGGTTACAGACCCTCTGTATGCTGCCCACAGGTAGACTTTGGAGGCAGCTCTGTGGTTCAGGGCAAACATTAAACATATTTTTATTGATTATTTGAGTACAGAAACAATGCATGAATATATATACATATTAATATACAACACACACATATAAACATATGGTTGGTCCTCATTATTTGACAATTCTGTATTTGTGAATTTGCTTACTCATTAAAATTTATTTGTAACCCCCAAATCAGTACATAGGGTACTTTTGCAGTCATTCCTGGATGTAGACAGAGTGACAAAAAGCTTGAGTCACCCAGTGGGTGCGTTCCCCACTGAGGACAAACAAGGTGAAGCTCTACTTTCTGTTTCAGCTCTCAAAATGTAAGTAAATGTCCTTTCTGTGGTCTATGTAGTGCCACATTCTTCACATTTTTATGCTTTTCGTTGGTGATTTAACTGGTTAAAATGGCCCCCAAACATAGTGCTAAGTCTAGTATTCCTAAGGCAAAGAAGGCTATGATGAGCCTTGCAGAGAAAAATAAGATGTCTCTAAAGAGAAACACACTAAAGCAAGGTTATGTATTGATAAGTTGACAAAAATGCTGTGACCGGAGGTTCCTAGGAGCCTAACCCTGTATTAGGTCATTAAATATGAAATGTCCAATTTCTAATCAAAAGTTTAGTTTACTATATCTCAAACAAGAAGCAGTACGATTAATCAAAGCATGCGCCTAAACTGTCGACACGGTTTTGCCATCTTAACAGTAACTTGTTTATGCCAGCAACAAAGAAGCCTGGAGAGCAAGTGGTGATGAAATTGCAAAAGGAGTTTTCCACGACTTGTTGAGAATTGAATATTTTTCCTTGCAAGCAGTGGTCCAAAGCCTGGAAGAAGTGGTAGTCAGTTGGTGCAAGGTCTGGTGAATATGGTGGATGACAGAGAGTTTCCAAGTCCAGCTTCTATAGTTTGAGCAGTGTTGTTTGTGCAACACGTGGTCAAGCATTGTCTCGCAAGAAGATTGGCCTGTCTCTATTGACCAATCTCGGCTGCTTAATCACAAGCATCCTCATCATTTCCTCCAATTGGTTGCAGTAGACATGCACTGTAATCAATTGACCAGGTTTCATGAAGCTATAGTAGATAATACCAGTGCTGGAACACCAAAGAGACACCATTAGCTTTTTTAAAAATGAATATTCAGTTTTGGTTTGTGTTTCAGCACTTCATCTTTATCCAGCTATCATGCCGAACACTTGCAATTGTCCAAAAGAATCCATTTTTCATCACACATAACAATACGGGGTAGAAATGGTTTGCCTTTATGTTGTGACAGCAAAGAAAGGCAAACTTCAAGTCGATTATTCTTCTGACGCTTGTTAAATTCATGTGGTACCCATCTATCCAGCTTCTTTACCTTGCCCATTTGTTTCCAGTGGTCCAATATTGTTGGAACAGTAACGTCAAACTTGCTCCTAAATCACACGTAGGTTGAGATGGATTTGCTTCCACTACAGCTTTCAGTCCATCATTATTCACCTTGGTCTCATGTCTCCCATGTGGCCCATTTTCAAGATTAAAATTACCAGAATGGAACTTCTCGAACTATCGATGTACTGTGCATTCATTAGTCACATCCTTCCCAAGCACTTTGTTGATATTTTGAGATGTTTGCACTGCGTTGCTTCCACGACAGAACTCAGATTCAAAATAACACAAATTTTGACTTATCCATGGTTTCACAAAAATTGCTCTAAAAAAAAATCTGAAAGAAAATCACAACACAAAACAAGCATTTGAAAGACTGAGGATGTACCTTCACAATAAACATAAAACAAGAAATGACAAAGTGAAATATCAGAGATATCACTTAGTACTTAAGGAAATCAGACATTTCATACTTAACCTAAATATTTCCCCTAGAAGCAATGGCTCAGTATTTGCTATTCCAATGTTTGTGGCATCTTTGTAAACTGTAACTACCACAAATAACAAGAATCAACTATATATGTATATACACACATATATTCAGTATAAAAATTAAAGGCATACAGGCATAAATAATAAAATACGTTATCTCCCTTAATCTATCTTTCTTCCTCCAATCCTGCTCCTTTCTCACAGGGAACCATTGTTAACAGTTTGGAGAGTAGCCTTCCAACATCTTCTGTTAATTTACATACTTAAATATTAATATAGGTTACATAATGTGCATAATTTTTATGGGAGTATTCTATGAAAGAAATAGCATATATATATGATTTGCCTTTCATCACTTAGATTAGGGGTTGGCAAATTTTTTCTTTCTATCTTTGTTTTGTTTGTTTTTTTTGGCTTATAAACAACAGAAACTTATTTCTCACAGCTCTGGAGGCTGGAAGTCCAAGATCAGGTACCAGCATGGTTGGGGTCTGGTGACAGTCCTCTTCTGCATTGCAGACAGCTGACTTTGAGTTTTAAAGTCTCCTAGTGAGTGGAGAGCAGAGAAACTGGCAAACTTTTTCTGTAAAGGGCCAGAGAGTAAATATTTCTGGCTTTGTGAACCATATGGTCTCTGTCACATTTATCAACTCTGCCATTGTAGGGTGAAAGCAGCCATAGACTGTAAGTGAATGAACGGGCGTGGCTGTGTTCCAATAAAACTTTATTTATGGATACTGAAATTTGGATTTCATATAATTTTCATGTGTCATGAAATATTATTCTTTTCTTGATTTTATTTCAACCATTTAAAAAATATAAAAACTGTTCTTAGCTTGTGGACTATATAAAAACAGGCAGCGGGCTGGATTTGGCTTATGGAATTTAGTTTTCAAACCCTGCCTTAGGTTATAGCTTGAAAATCTCTTCCTGTTAATACATGTAGATCTACCTCATTGCTTTGACACCTGCCCAGTATTCCATTGTGCAAATTTAGCTCAATTTATATAACCATTTCCTTATCAGTGGACAAGTAGGTTATTCTGAATATTTCACTGTAACAGAATGTCCTTGTGCACACATCTTCGTGCATATGCGGAGGATTTCTGTGGAGTTGAATTCTAGAGGTGGAATTACTAGGCGAGAGGGTTAAAGGGTATGCACACTTTGAGAGTTGATACAGTTTGAGAAGGCAAACTAGTAGTGAAGGAGGATTTCTGGGGCAGGTCAGGGCTTTTTTTTTCTAGATTTACTTTCCGTCCATAGAGCTGGGCTGCTTGTGAGAAGCAAGTGGTTCATGCTGTCTTGCTCGGTCCCGGAACACAGCACCAAAGTAAGATGCTCCTGAATAAACTCACGCAAGTCCCTCTCACATATTGTTCCATGGTGGCCCTTATCACAGGTTTGGCCAGGATGGAGAGGCCAGCAGCATCCAATCCTGCAGGGATGTGGAGTAAGACGTGGCCTGGAAACGGGCTTGGCTTCGTTAAAATAGGAACCAGTGGAGCTCTTAGGGAACACAGTCTTAGGGCAGGGCACCCAGATCCCGTTTTCAGGGTTGGGCAGCCCAGAAGAGCCTGTTCATGGGGCCATGCCAAACAGACTGGCCTCGAGTGGGCCGGATGTTTGCCCCAGGGCAGCGCAAGGCTGAGGAAGACAGAGCTGGGGTCAAGGAGCAGAGTAGAAGACCAAGAATCCATGCCCAGCTTCTGGGCCGAGGGAAAGGTGAGGCCATGAATGGGAAGACAGCCTAGCAGGTGAAGCAGAGGCAGGTGGGGAGTGAGCTGGGGTTGGGGATGAGGTTCAGGACCTGGCCATGAGCTGAGGGAGGAGGAGGAAGCATGGCTGAGCCATCAGGAAATGCAGCCGGGGATGGCCCACTTCCCCATGAGAAATCGCCTGTGTCAGGACACGGTGGTATGGCAAGGACTAGGTAGGGCAGTAGAGCGAGAGGGGGTTTCTTTCAACTTCTGTATAGACCGAAGGGAGTAACCCAGCAGAGAAGGAGAACAAAAGCATTCAGAAGAGGGGAGAAGGGGTACTTGGCACCTAGTTGATAATTGATAACACTGGATCATTCAACAATCTCATTAAACTACCAGGACCCAAAAAGCACTCTGTGCTCTGGCGATGCTGGAAAGACCATGCCGTGACCCTGCTCTCTGGGCTCCTGCTGGGCTGGAAGCAAACACGCGGAAATCTCGAAATCTCAAGGTTTAACACATTGCTCCCTGGGATCTGACAGACAAAAGCCTGGGGTGGGACCAAAAAAGGGCAGGGCCAAGCTGGGGGGCCCATGGGACAACTGCCTGGGAAAGGCTGGTTCTTGTGTTTGTCTCTTTGTTTTCAATAGACTCTATTTTCTACAGCAGTTTTAGGGTCACGGCAATATTGAGCAGAAGGTACAGAAAGTTCTCATGTACCCCCTTCCCCACACACGCACAGCCAGTGTCCCCCACCGAGTGGTACCTTTGTTACAATCAATGAACCCACATAGACACATCATTATCATCCAAAGTCCATAGCTCACATTAGGGTTGCCTCTTGGTGTCATACGTTCTGTGGGTTTGGACAAATGTGTAAAGACATGTATCCTCCGTGACAGTGTCACACAGAGTAGTTCTGCTGCCCTACAAATCCTCTGTGTTCAGCTTATTTCTTCCTCTCTCCTCCTGACCCCTCTAAGCCCCCACAACCACCGATCTTTTCACCATCTCCATCCATAGCTTTGCCTTTTCCAGAATGTCATTTAGTTGGAATTACACAGCACGTAGGTTTTCCAGACTGGCTTCTTTCACTTAGTAGTATGCATTTAAGGTTTCTCTGTGTCTTTTCCTGGCTCTATACTTTATTTCTTTTTAGCGCCGAATAATATTCCATTGTCTGGATGTACCACAGTATATTTATCCGCTCACCTACTGAAGGACATCTTCCAAGTGTTGGCAATCATGCTGTCGACATCAGTATGCAGGTTTTTTGTGGATGTAAGTTCTCAACCTCATGCAGGTTTTTTGGAAAAGATAATCCCTGAATGCCTTTGAGACAGGAACACTGTGTTGTCTAGGGGGACAAAGGGGCAGAGAAGACCCTCCAGGCAGAGAAACAGTGTGAATGAAGGCTCAATGTGGAGGGGGGCTTGGAGGAGCCCAGAGTGGCAGGTGGGGTGCAGGGGATCACAGGAGCTCTGTGCTTAGAGGCAGGGGCCAGGTGCAGACCCTGGAAGGCCTTGTTAGGTCAGCTTGAGAAACGTGTACTTAATCTTTATCTGGTAAGGAGCCATTTGAGGGTTTAGGATGACCCATTGTCTCATTTTGCCTAGGGTCTTTCTTGGTTTTAACATTGAAAGTCCTACCTCCAAGAAAATTCCTCCATCCTGAGCAAACCGGGGTGGTTGGTTACCCTAGTTTTGAATGGGATAGCGATATGGTCAGATTTGCATTTTTTTAAAATGACATTTTATTGTATAGTAATCTTAGATTCTGAGAAAAATTGCAAAGATAGCACAGAGAGTTCCAGTATACCTGCTATGGTCTGAATGTATCCCCCAAAATCCATGTGTTGAAAACTTAATCCCCAATGCAACAGCGTTGGGAGGTGGGGCCTAATGTTGGTATTCAGGTCATGAGAGCTCTGTCATCAAGAACTGATAAATGCTGCTATAAGAAGGGTTATAGGGCAGGTTTGCCCTTTTCTGCTATTCTGCCATGTGAGGACACAGTTCCTCTCTTGTCCTTCCACCTCCTTTCACATGAGGATGCAGTAAGAAGACGCACACCAGATGCCAGTGCCTTGATCTTGGACTTCCCAGCCTCCAAAACTGTGGGAGAATAAATTTCCATTCTTTATAAATTATCCACTCTCAGGTCTGCTGTTACGGCAGCACAAAATGGACTAAGATGACACCTGTCACCCAGTTTACTCTGTTGTTAACGTCTTACATAAATACGGTACATTTGGCAACACTAAGAGATTAGCAACGAAACATTACTATTAACTAGACTTCAGACTTTTTGGATTTCTCCGGTTTCTCCACTAATGTCCTCTTTCTCTTCCAGGGTCCAATCCATGAAGCCACATTTAGCAGGTTTGTTTTTAGAAAGATAAACTGTAGCTGTGGTGTGTGGAGTGGATGGGAGGCCAGGAGACCCGAGAGGAAGCTGGGGCAGTAGCCCGCTGGGAGGTGTCGAGAGCAGGAATTATAGCTGTTGCAGAAGGGGTGAATCGGTCTAATAAAGTCAAGTCGAAGTGTTACCACGAGTTACTTTTCCCCATATTTTATCCAGCCTTCCATGCAGCAAATAATTATTGAGCACCTCCCAGGTGGCAGGCACTGATGTTCTCCAAACATCTGGCTATGGGTTCCACCTGCCACCCTCGGACATCTCCAGCTCTAGCCTGGTTTTCCCATTACACAGCCCCCACTGACTTCCGCCGCCTGTGAGTCTGCTAAAACAAAACTCCTCTCCTTAAAAGAAGTCCAACGCGAAAAGAATTTTCACAGCCTGTCCTTATTGCTGCCAAGAACATATATTACCAATTTCCAGTGGAAGCTCAAATGTCCATTTGTAATCACCCGGCGTCTTAGCACTAAGTTCAAGGGGGTCAAGAGTGGAGACTCCACACAGAAGGACGGGCCACCGGCTGCCAGCGAGGGCTGTGGCGGGGAGGGGTGGGGGAGGCAGGGATGGGGCTTGGGACCCAAGGGGTCGAGACGCATGCTCCCTTGGGTTACAGCCCAGGGTTAAGAAAAAATCCAGAGAAATCCTGGTTGGCATGTTTCTCACCCAGATGGAAGAGAAATAGGACAAACTCCTGAAGGGTTCCAAAACCAACACATGAGAAGAGCCTGCTGCCAGCAAATTCGAGGTATGTTGGCACACACAGTAGGAGAGAAATGTATTCACCCTGTTGGAAAGGGGAAGGCAAGAAGACGGACGGCTGTTGAGAGAAAGTGGGGTGCTCCCTGCCAACTGCGAACCGCCAGCTCTGTGAAGAAAGGCTGCTTCCAAGCACCCGAGCAGGGCTGGCCAAGGCCAGGAGGAAGGGGCGCAGACAGCCAGGCGACAGGCATCTTGAGATGCAGGGCTCGTGGCTCAGCAGGCTGCCTCCCCTCCTCCGTGCCCTCGGCCTGCGTTTCTGCACCGTTCTCCTGTTCCCCGGGCTCTCCTTGCCGCAGACCCTCCTTCACGCGTCCCCTGGTTTGCAGACAGCGGTCTCCTCATTCTGTCCCCACGTGTGGAGAGAGAGGTCATCTCTCTTGTGTCGACCTTCATGACCTAATCACCTCCCACATCTCCAAATACCATCACACTGAGGATTAGGCTCAACCTATGAATCTCAGAAGGACACAAACATTCAACCAACGGCACCATCCTTCAAGAGCGCCTGAGGAGATGACTCCTCTGCTACCCTGTCTGGAGCCTTCAGACTCTGCGGCTGCGCCTGTTTTCACATACCCCCACCCCTGCCATTTAACATCAAATTGCCTGTGGTTATCCAGTGTTTGCAGGGCTTGGGTCTGCCTCTTCACTGGGTTAGAAGCTTTCCAAAGGCGGTGATCTGTCTTTTCTCTGTTTTGTCTTTTTCATGCCCTGGCCTCTAAGGTTTGCAGCAGCCCACAGCTGGATTGGGAGTGCGAGAGTACGCTGGCCAATCCGCTCACGGTACAGGCCACGTGGGCCCCAGAGCAGTGACCAGCGAGGGGACTGGCCAAGGGCAGGAGGGAGGGGGGCATGGGCAGGGGCACAAGGACCTGGCCTTTCCGACTGCTGCCTCCTGGGAGAGCGCCAGGGCTGTGCAGGGCATTTACAGGCGAGATGCATCCTGACTTGACTTCAAATAGGGCCTTCCGAGTAGTTCAAAATGCTTCACTAACCTCAGTTCCCTATTGTATCATTTATACTCTTGGGAAGAACAAAGATAGGAGAAAAGATTTTCTATTGACAGGAGGCAAAACCGAGGTCCTAAGGAACTGAAATGATTTGCCCAAGATCGCTATCAAAGTTGGGCATCTCCAGCTCCTTGCATGCCCCTGCTGTTTCAGGAAAACAGTAGGATGTAGGTAACAGCAGCACTTCCCAGGAGGGCAATGGGGCTGCCCCCGAGACCCTCCTGAGTGTTCAGGGGCTCCTTCCAGAGGAGATGATGGGAAGTCCTTGTATTAGTTATCTGTTGCTGCTCAACAGATTACCCCAAAACTTAGTGGATTAAAACAACACTAATCATTTATTATCTCTCACAGTCTCTGTGTGCCAGGAATTCAGGAGTGGCTCAGCTGGGCAGCTGGAGCTTGGCACCTCTCATGAGCTTACAGTCCGATGATGCCTGTAGCCAGGTCATCTTGAAGGCTCCTTCGCTGACATGTCTGGCAGCCGGGATGGGAGACTTGAATGGCTGGGATCCCGCGGGTACCTCTCTCTGTTTCTGTGTGTCTCTATGTGGTCTCTCCAGCAGGGTGACTCCTCCACAGTGGCTCAGGGCTCCAAAGGTGCCTGTCCTGAGAGAAGGTGCCAGGCCTAGCCTTAGAAGTCACAGAAGGTCATCCCCCCGACACTGTAGTTCAGGGAGTTAGATGTGAGTCCTTGAGGAGGCTGTATTCAAAGAAAGGGGAATTAGGCATCACCTCTTTATGGGAAGAGGGTAAAGAATTTGGGGACATGTTTTTAAACCACTGCAGACCCCAAGTTCCAGAGGAAGGAAGTGATTTTCCCCAAGCTACATGGCTAATGGGTCAGTAGGACCAGGATTGGAAGAGGAGACCCATCGGCTCATTGTCTCCTTCATGGTCAGCACGAGTCAGACAAGGTGGTTTGATTTGGAGGGATTTTCTCTAGGGTCTTGCCTCATTTTTAAGCTGTTGTAAATCCCTTAGGGAACAAGATGGCTGAGGGTAGCTAAACAAAGAAAGAAGCAGACAAACATACCCATAACGACTTACTACTGGTAACAACCATCATCATGTCCCTTTATGTTTGTGTAGCATTTGGTCCAGACACACGTTGAATGACTTGTCAAAGATCATATAACAAGTCAGGCCCAAGCCAGAATTAGAACCAGAACCAAGGTGTCCCTATTCCTGATTTGTTTTTGCTCTGCTGTGTTGGCACAAGTACCCGGACAACCCCTCTGCTTCTTTATGGGAATATTCCCATTTCATCTTTCACATGGTGGTGAAAGTTACCCATTACTGACTCCTGGTTAGTGGCATGCAGGCAATACAGCCAGGCAGCCTGGCTCTGGCCGTTGTGTTGCAGCTAGGAGGAGCCATTGGGTGCAGCCCCCCTATTCCCTAGATTCAGAAGCCAAGGTGGGGTAGGCTGGCAGGATATTGCTCAAGTCCTTTGGTGAATGATGAGGAGGGTGCTTTCAAATCCTGGTCTCTTAATAATGTAAAAATCTAATTAGTGTCTTCCCCTCACCTTGGATTCCCGTGTGTTTCTGAAATGGAAAGCAAATTGGTTTTCAAAAAGTGGCTTGAATTTAATCACCCATTGGTTTGCTCCCTGCATAGACGCAGGAAGGGTTATTATTAATACTTCGGGCAACTTCCCACATCAATCAGTCAAAATGCAGTTATTGAGCACTCTCTGTTTGCCCAGCACTGTGTGCCAGGTGTGAATGATACTGAGTGTAAAAACTTGGTTTATAGCAAGTTTATAGTGATGGTTCTTGGCTTCAAATAACTTTATGAACCAAACCACACAGAACATGCCATTTAACCAAATATTGATCACATGGATGACACAAAATGGCCTAATTTCACAGAAGTCACACCTTAACCAGCACTTTCTAGGAAAAACAAATAATTAATAGTAGTGTGCTTTTACAAAAAACACACACACATATGACGGCAATGAACTTAAGCCCTGTAGGAAAATCTGAAATGTGTGGCAGCCTTCTAATTAAAAAGATTATTTCCTGAAAACTCAAATGGAATATCCTTCCTCTGCTTCTATTTTTTTTCCCCCATAAAACAAACTCTCTGCAAGAAATGTGAAATTTACTATGAGCGTGAACATACTAACTTTCAAACACCCCAGTCAGTCTGAGGAAACGAGCCAGTGACAACTTGGAAAGCACCTCCCCTTACACTCATACCCACGCGCACGCGTCAAGGTCCCGTCTGTCACCTGGGCCTGAGTCAGCCACTCGGCAGAATCTGACAGCAGGGGGGATGTCTGGGGAAGCAGAGCCGTGTTGACTAAAATCACCTACTGGGTCTCCTAGTCCCACCACCAGACTAATCCAAACTCCAGCTTTGTCTACTGTACATCCTCCACAACTTTTCCCAGCCAAGGTTTAAATGACTCAAGTTCTACCATGTTCCCTGAGGGGTCCTATGGCAGCCAAATAGAGCGAACTCACCATTTGGAATTTTATGCCTTTCATTGAATCTAATTTTTCCTTTCCTTCTTTTCCTACTGTCATGTTCTTGCTGGATCCCTTTGGACCACCCACTGTGCCTGCTCTTCAACTGTGTAGACCAGGACTTCCCAACATTATTTGGTCTGTGATACATGCTTGAATTTTAGCAGTTGCATCTGTGGTGGCTGTAGAAGGTGGCACATGGTGCCATGCGTGGGGATCCCATCCCTGAGATCCAGACTAGGTCCAGCCATTGTCTAACCACACCTTTGATTCTCTAATACTGCCGTCCCCAACCTGCAGGATTGGGCTGCAGACCAGTACCCACGGCCTGTTATAAACCGGGCTGCACAGTGGGAGGTGAGCAGGGAGCAAGTGAAGCTTCATCTGTATTTACAGCCGCTCCCCATCACTTGTTGGCATCACCATATAAGCTCCGCCCCCTGTCAAATCAGCGGCGGCATTAGATTCTCACAGGAGCACGAACCCTACTGTAAACTGCGCATGCGAGGGATCTAGGTTGCGCTTCTTATGAGATCTAATGCTGATGACCTGATGCTAGTGCTGGGGAGTGACTACAAATACAGATTATCCTTAGCAGAGAGATTTGACTGCACAATAAACGCGATGCTCTTGAATTATCCCCGAACCACCCCTCCCCCTGTCCCCCACCATCTGTGGAAAAATTGTCTTCCATGAAACTTGTCCCTGGTGCCAAAAAGGTTGGGGACCGCTGCTCTAATACACACACATACAAACACCACGCTTCTTCTGTCAGAGTCCCACCACCTCGACTCTCAACTCTCTGAGCCAAGCTTAGCACAGCAGAATAAGGAAATCCAGAATGTGGCAAAATAGGAAGACTGTCTTTGAGACCCAGAAAAAGATTAGGCTGCCTCAGCTGAGAGTCACTGTCAAATATAGATCTAAAGACAGTGAAACCTCTAACTCATTTACTTTCCCCTTAAGGCGTTTTTATTCTTTCTTTCGACATTTTTGCTACTTCATTTTGAAATGCTGTGACAATTTTCCAAGTCCTGCTTCAAAATCTTAAGCCAAAAGAAACCATGTCTGATTATAAAGAAATCGAATCCTTTGGTTAGTTAACTCAATCATAATGTGAGAATACTAGAAATAACCCTGGTAATAATATTTGCCACTTTTTGATAAATGTACCGAAACAGGTATAGTCTTGTTTAATTCTAGGCAGTAGTAGACTTCATTGTACAGGTGAGAAAACTGAGGCTTAGAGATGTTAAATAACTTGTGAAAGGGCTTGGAATTCGAATTCAGATGAGCTGAAGAGCTTAAGCACAACCAACGCCTGTCTCCTGCGCTCCAAACGAAAGCATCTTGGAACAACCAGAGCAAAGGTAGATGGGAGGCGGGGGTGGGGACCAGACAGACAGTTTGGCACCACTGGGCTCTGTCTGCTCTTTCACCACATCGCACGCAGGACAATATGTGTCAGACCCTTTTTCATTTCCCAATGACAGCTGTTGTTCTCAACTTGACTCATGCGCACGTCACACAGATGTCACAACACTGCCCGGGTGGGGTCTAAGTCATCAGGTCTAGGCAGCCACAGGTAATTAGGACTTTGCTTGTGGGGAAGGGATGCAGACCTGGGCCTAGGACGGCCTCCTGCACAGCGGTGTCTGTGCGGTTTGCTTTCTTTTACTTCCGAAAGTCCCATACATGCTGAGGCTGATGCACCAAACAGGAAAACCAGAGAATCTGCATTAGTGACCCTGAGGTGCCTGCCCTGGACTGACAAAAAGTGCGCTGATCCCATTTACTCTCTTTTTAGAACTCTGTTGTCTGTGCTTTGATTCCCTAATCCATACAATGGGTACATTAACGTCCCTCTCTTCCTTTCTCAGAAATGCTCCCAAACGCCAAATAGGATTACCCTGCTGTTCTTGCCAATGTTTCATCTGGGATAGGGCATGTTTTCCCGACGTTCCCCCACAGGATGGATGGCTGAGATCTGCGCCATTCACATTTTCCCAAAGGCCCCTCGAGGCTCTGTCAGTGGCAGAAGGCCTGTTCCCCAGGTGCCGGCCCCCACCCAGCACCCTGTGCGAACACATTGCTTCTCACACACCTCATCTGTGAGATCCAAGTTCTGCAAAGTCACTTTCCATCCTGGCAACTCAGCTCAAATTCCGCATCTGTGGATTGGTGTAAATCGTAAGTTCTGGGAAATTCTCAGCTGTTACACCTTCAAGCTGCCTTTGGTCCATTCCTCACTTTTTAAAACTCCGATTAGACACATCTTGGACCTTCTCCCTCTATCCCCCAGAGCTTTGATTTCTTTTGCATTTTCCACCTTTTTATCTCTCTGGCATTCTATAACAGATTATTCCTCCAGTTACATCCTCCAGTTCACAGAGTCTCTCTTTGTGTGGTGTATGGTCTGCCAATAAACACATCCATTGAGTTTTTAATTTCTATTTTATTTCTAGACTTTCAC